>CAJUYG010002107.1:7668-25697 GCA_910591675.1 Galerucella calmariensis
ATAAATAAATTTTTAAAAACAAACGTTTTAATTTAAAAATTAAAACTACCCCGGATGATTATAATCTAAAGTTGGTTATTGTTCATCAGATAGAACATTTTCTTGGATTACTCGACAATAATAATTATAATTCAGTAATGAATAAAGATTACATGGATAAATTGGGCTATGAACCTAGTTATGATGACATCAATGGAATTGAATACCTTTATAAAAATGGAACCATCAAACCACAACATCAACTAAATGCAACTTATATTCCATACAACCAACAACATAGTGAATATGGAATTGGTAGATTACGGTCCAGAACCTTGAAATTATATTCACTTGTGTAAGAGATTTTTGTTTAAATGAAATGTTTAAGAGAAATTTAGCTTTTTATTCCACTCAGCTTGCAAACTGTAAACTTACTGTTCGGACCTGTTCTCAACCTGTTCTGGACCTGTTCAGACCTGTTCTTTACCTGTTCAGACCTGTTCTTTACCTGTTCAATACTTGTTCCAGACCTGTTTTTTTTTTTGGTTTCTTTGTGATGATGAAGGTCAATAAAGAGTTGAAAAGACGTCTTATAATAAAGCGTAACATAATAAAAAATAGACTGAAACAATTAAAACAAGGTGAAGTCGTTCAGGAAGTTATGTTCAATCCCATTACCAAATATTTGAAAAATATTGAAAACAAATTAGATAGTTCTTAAAAGAACAATCAAACTCCAACAACTCCAACAGATGCAATTCAAAATACTATGTCGCAATTTATACCAGCAGAAGAAAACGACTATGATGATACAAGTGACTTGGAAAAAGCTATACTGGAAAATATTCACTTTGACAATATAAATCAACAAGTTCAAAATGATGATAATGAGAATAACCAACAACAACAACAACAATTTGCTGTACCTTTAGCAAGTAGTGAGGATCGATTTACTGACATTGCAAAACAATTAGTGCAAGACTATTTAGAACAATATGATACGCTACCGAGAAAATACATCAGTACTATGATAAGTGACAATCAAAATAAGGAATTTGACCACAAATATGGAATAAGGTTTGACGATACTAATGAAAAATTTTCCGAAATCAGAATAGACTGAGCTGACATAATCTTGAGAAATGAAAGATACAAGGAAACCTCTGGGTTGTATGAATTATTGTTCAAGAAATATCCTGATAATTTCACAGCCGAAGATGAAAATAATTACAAAAAAATTGTTGTGAAAACAAATTTAATGCTCATAGAAGACATTATAAACCTGATAAACAAATCGATGGTAGTAGATTGGAAAAATATAAAAAAATTATTGCACCTATCACTGAAGGCAAAGGAATGTTTATGGAAGCAAATGACAATAAAATTGATTATGTAAATTGGGATGACCCAAATGAATTAGTAGACCGGTTGCGGTTATTGATAGCATCACAAGTAGCAGGTCACAGTGGACATTCAAACGAAATAAATTCCATCATTGAGGAATTGAAGGAAACAAAGATAATTGGTGATGCTTGAATATGTCGGAAAATATTAAACGTGACGTCATCAATGAACTTCATAAACCAAGTAGAATAAATTTCAAAAGACGTAAAACTATTATCAAATCAATTAATGATTTATTTCAAGCTGATTTGGCTGACATCCAAAAGAATGCAGTTGTAAATGATGGATATACATACATATATACTGGTTGTTATAAACTGTTCTACAACATTTTTGTGGGCTTTACCATTGAAAAATAAATCAGGACCTGAAGTCGCTAACGTAATAAAAAGAATATTAAAACAAACACCACCAAAAAATTTACAAACCGATATGGGAACAAAATTTTTCAATCCATCAGTTAGGGCATTAACACAACAGTATAACATCAATCATTATAGTGTTTACAGCGAGAAAAAAGCATCGATGGCTGAAAGAGTCATACGAACAATAAAAACAAAAATATGGAAAAAATTTAGCTTCAACGGTAACTATAAATGGATAAGTATTTTACAAAACATTGTAAACCAATACAACAACACAATACATAGTACGACAAAGATGAAACCTGTAGACATTAAGAAAAAACATGACAAAAAATTATTTAAAACTGTATACTATAGAATAAAAAGGGTAGATTTACAAGATCAAAAATTTAAAGTTGGTGATAACATTCGTATTTAAAAAATTCGAGGAGTCTTTGATAAAAAATATTTACCAAACTGGTCCACTGAAATTTCCACTATACGTCAAGTCAATCTAACCAATCCTATTACATATTTTTTTGAAGGATTATAAAAATGGAAATATCCTCGGTTGATTTTATAATGAACAATTACAACGAGCCAAACATTCGGACGTTTAACTTGTAGAAAAAGTACTGCACTTCAAAGGTGATAAAGCATTTGTAAAATGGTTGGGTTTTGATGATACACATAACAGTTGGATTTATAAGAAAAATATAATATAAATAGAAAAAAAAACACTGATTAAAAATCATTTTGTGCAACAACCTTTGTAGTGCAAACATCATAATCTACCATGTTTATTATTGATGTAAAATGTTTCTCATTTAAAGAGCAAGGAGTATTTTTATGTCGAGAAATTGCAATATTCAATATCATAACAAATGAATATGTTCACAAGTTTGTTAAATTACCATTCAGTGAAGACATGGTGTGGAAAACTCAATTAAATAAATGTAAATATGTACATGGTTTGTCATGGTCATCCTGGACTGACGATAATGAGATCAAATATGAAGAAATTTCAAAATTTATTCAAACTTATGTGTTGGATCAATGTGTATACGCTGCAAATTGTCAGATCCAAGATTATTCAAAAATGTTTCTTTATAACAAAGTTATTGTGTTGGATGAAATGTTTTCAATTGAACAATGCAAAAACATATTCAAGTCTCATCAGTGTAGTGAACATTTAAATAATAAGAACTATGAATGTGCTCTAGAAAATGTTCATTTTATTAATTTTTGGTTCCAGTGTTGTAATAGAAAAAATAGTTTTTGTTAGATTCAAATATTTTATGTGGAATGAAAAACCTGATATACTATACATTTTCATTTTATTTTATTAACTAAAATTTTTGACTGCAAACGTCAAATCCAAACTCATCAATATCATCATCCTGAGGAGTAGGAGGAGGAGGAAGAGGAGGATGTGACGTTGGCGGTGCATCTGCTTCTTCTCCTTTTCGTCTTTTCTGTGGGGGTTGTTGTTGTTCATCGCTATCATCATCATCAATTTCATAAATTTTTGGTACTTCTAAATACCTCTTAGAAGTACCCGGTTGACCTTCCAATTGCCTATCTAAATTTTCAAATTCTTCATCTAATAGGTTGAATTTGTACCTTTTAATTATACTTTCAAAAACTTTGAAATCTTCATCCTTTCCTAATTTCGTTCTCATATAACGAATTGGAAAGTTACCAAATTTTTTTTCAGCGTTTGAGATTTTGGTGAATATGATAAGGAAATAAACACCTTATCCCCTTTATCGACATTTCCCTCAAGCCATATCTATAATGAAAAGATATTCAACACTTTAAGCAAAATTTCAATAGATATTGTTAAACTTCAAATGAGAGAAATATTATCATTAGTACAAGAAAATATATATAAAAAAAAACTTACTGGAATTACTCCTTCATCACCAGCAAAACGTGTTTCACCGGAAAATGAATTTTATTATGATAATTGTGGTTGGTGTGGTAGCCATGGTACTTGATTCACTTGAGAACTTGTTTTGGATACAAAATGTTTGAAAATTTATAGTTAAAACTTATTAAAAGAAAAAAATCTTTGACGTATACCCCGATACGAATATTATTTTGATTATCATGGAGTTTTATTCCTATCAAGTCGAATACATGTGTGCATGATTTCAAAAAATATGTTACACTGTTGCGGGGTCAAAGGTTACAAAAATATGACTTATTGTTTTATTAATATATTTTGTAATTGTTTTCATGACAGTTTAATAAAATAATGTAGGTTACGCGATACTCATGTTTCATAAATGATTTTTAATAAATCATAAATCAATTATAACAGTGTTAAGTAAACTTTATAAAGCAGTTATAAAATTAACTTAACTATAAGTTCTTCTAGTCTTGATGGGGTTTATTGGACTAACCGTTAGTGGTTTCTTTTCCTTGCAACCTCACTTTACTTGAAATTTATCCATTCGTGACATGGCTTCATCAAACAAAGTGCGTAAATCGGCTAGTTCCTTAACTATTTTTGTTTGGTTTATTGCTAATGTTGCTATATTGTACAAAACCGTGTCTAATTTATCAATTTGTTCAGTTCCTGAACTAGAAGAAGCCTCACTTCCCAGTACAATATATCCTGTTGTGCTCGCTGCTGTGTTATCCACATTTGTCGCTTTAGGTAATGCCATATTTGTTTCAGAGCTTATAATATTGGGATTTGTTATGTTAACCTGAAACAAAAAACGATTGATTAAAAAATCTGAACTAGTTCAGTACAGTACAGTACTAGTATAAAAAAGTAGAGTAGCACTATTGTATTTTGGACATGACTCCGCTACCGGCGCCTATTCCCGTTATGGATGCCGGCGTCGGTGGCCTTTTCTTTAAATATGGTTTTTATATTATTTTAAACACCTTTATAATATTATTCTTTATAAATTGCAACAAACTTACATTATGTTCCTCTGCCAAATAATTTAAATCATTCCCTGCTCCAACATATATGTCTTTTTTTTTGGTAAAAGAACTCTGCATTTTTTTTGGTAGACGAAGTACTACCAGAACCAGAAGCACCTTCTTCATCTTCTTGTTCTGTCGTATCATATTCTTGATTCAACATTCTTTCTAGTTCTTCTTACGCTATATCAAAATTAATTAAATGATTCCTTTTTAACTGGCAGGGCATTTCGAACCAATTGGGTTCTGGTTTAGAATTTACAATTGTAATTAATTTGTCTGCTCGACTTCTAGGCCAGAATAGTGTCCCGTTGTTCTCCCAGGCTCCTGGCACTATTGTTTTCAACAGTCTGTACTATTTTGAACATGCTGTAAAGTAAATCAAATGTTACACACCAATTCACATACGATGAAAATAATAACTTACTTTTCCTTACTTCGCGCAGAATGCCGAACAATGAACAAAAAAACAAAACCTTTTGTATTAATTTTTAATTTAATTCTTAATTAGTAACATGGTAAACTGAAAAACAAAATAGGTGATATTCTTTGCGCGGTAATTTTCTGGTCCGTTCTTTCGTTCTTAACGCCTAGTTCCACTTTCAGATTATTCTGAATTCGGAGCAATGTCTTTTTATGAAGAAACACATGGAATGAAAGAGTGCGATAGAAACTCGATTCACTCTGATTACTCTAGAATACCTAGACGTAAATGAACGTGACTAGACGAACTCTTATAGGTGGAACTGGATCCCCGATTTGGTTCACGTTCAACTGTGGGGAGGTCTCATTAGTTTTACATATAGTCTTGAAGCCGTTGAACGTTGCAGCTATCATCAAGTCATATCAGTAAGTAATTGTTATTATTATTAGTTATTATTCGAGAAATGAATGTCCAGAATAGGAAGTCAAGTGTTTTGTGGACTTTTTTCTCAGTAGTTCAAAACGAGAAACAGATAGCAATTTGTGATTTATGCAAACAAAAATCATCTGTTTCAAATTTGAGGAAACATATTCAAAGAAAACATCCTACAGATTCATTCTATAATAAAATGTTATTTATAGTGAAAAAAATATTCTGCAACATAAAAAGCTTGCATATGTTTGCATTAGTTAATTATAATAGAACAATATTTGGTTTAAAATATAATTTTGGACTTACCCTAGCAATTTAGGGTAGGAGCTTGGAAATACTCGATATGTGTAGTCGAAATGTTATTTCTCAGAGATATTCGACAGAGGAAAGACTTGCGAGAATGTAGTATCAATAGATAAGATAATTTCATCTAATCACAGCGATTTAAGGTAGAAACTTGTAGGTATTGAGCGACAGCGGAAGATATGTCTTTCTAGTAAGACAGTCGGCAGAAGAAAAGGGGCTAGTCTTTTTGAACCCGAGACATGATGGATAGAAAATGTCAATTGTCTTAGCGGGTGAGTCGGTGAAATTGGATCACTGAACTATAGTTGGAAGTGACTAATGAGGCGGTGGGCGAAAATTAAACGGGTTCAATTATATAAAATCGAAACAGGTCGACAACTTTTTTCTTAGTGATGTCTCGATTGAAAATATATTTAACAATCACTAGAAACAGTTTCATTTTATCTAAAAATTTGGAATTGACGTACTGAAGACTTCTACGACCAGCTCTGTATTCCTCATTTTCCAGAAACTCTTTATGTTCGATGTCCTCAGCCGTCTCTTGACGTAAGAAGTCTTCTTTACAACTACATGGTTGCTTGCCAATCTTTTCAATGACATAACCTGAAACATATCTTAGAACTTTCATTTCTAATGGTTTAATATGTTGGGGTACATATCTAGGAACAACGTGATATCATCATCTTCATCTTCTTCTGTCAATCCCCATAAAATAAAAAGTTGTTAGTTCCACCATAAATAGTTATTCAAAAATTAATATCACTCAAACTACACAACATATATGTTACAAACCTGTGTGACAAGCCTCTGAAGTGTCAAGAGAATATCTGATTTGTCATCTTCACAATTAGCCCTAACAGAATGGCTCGACTTTTACAATAATTGCTAAAATCTGATGAAGTTGTATTTGTGGTGCTATGTCCTCTTTGTCTTATTTTACAAAAAAAATTTCAAGGGGGTCCTGGTTGGAAGCTCTGGGCAACATGCAATTGAATACCAATTGTTGTAATGACTGCCAAAGATCTTTAAAGTTTTTTATTGAAAATATAAGATTTTTTTAACTTGGTGGGATAAATGATTTAACCTTTTTATCAAATTTAAAGGTTATTTATTTATTTAAAGCATCATTCCAAAATCTTATATGCTCTGAACCATTTGTTACAGCCACTCTCATGGTTTTTCCTCGATTTGACTGGAAGGAACTGCCATTCAGGCAGTCAAACAGTAAGTCCAAAAGTTCTAGAAGACAGACAGTGTCCTTTGCTCTCTTTTCCATCCTCAGACTTTCCTCTTCAGTGTGCACAGTAGTTTCTAAAACAAGATAATATAATCATAGTTAAAGAAGCATTATAGGTTTTCATTTTATTGATTTTTCTGGGTTGACGTGTGCATCAGTTAGTTTAGGCATACGCCTTAAGCTACCCAAATATGGGTCCATTTCATATGCTTTATATATATCAGACCACTTCGCAACCTTAATTTGATCAACTTTTTTGAAGGACAAGTCATGTTTGAGCAAATTGTTCCTAAGCCCTTTGAATAAATGCGGGACATCATGAAGTGAAATAATTTTCCTAGAATCCACTTCAAAATAATTGCATACAATATCCTTTCCACGTCTCTTATATGAATCTTGTGTTTATCTAAGTAAACCGTTTATGGCACCTTGATTACTGCCACCTTGATTACTTCCACCTTGATCGCAAACTGTGGCTACAACATTTAGCCTATACTGTGAGACATTCTAATAATTTTTTCCAACATCCTCATTACCTCTTCTTTTTTTGTACTGCCATTAACAAAATTATAATATACTGGTTGTTTCCACTTGCGCTTTATGCCTCTAATCATGAATAATTCAATTTGCATACGTACACACAAATAAGCATAAACAAAATGTCTCCAATGTCTCAGACACAGTGTCAAAAATCTGACGCATGTGACGTCACGAATGTTGCTGCCTCTAGCGGGCAAGGCCACATTAAAACCATCTTCAAACTGCCAATGAAAGAGCACAGGGTATGGGCGATCACTGTGTGTCCGTGTTTCTGGCACCTATATTTATACTCGTATCGCTCGTTGTGATTGGTCAACGAGTATAAATATGGTTACAATTTTTAATTAGTGGTGAGGGGTTTACCTCACACATTATACCTAAAGTGCATTTAAATTTGAATGGTAAGCTGCATTACTTATATGCTTCTCTTTTCTGATTCCTTCTAGTGATAAGCGCCAGGCACACACATACATCGATATTGGTTTTTCCATCTTGTTCTTTGGTATAGTTTTTTTTATACAGTTGATAAAAGGTTCACATGTATAGTAGTTGAAGTCTTTATGGGCCATTCGCACCGGTTACACTTGAACGTTAAGTAACACTTAAAACCACTAAGTGTCACTTAGTCGTTCGCACCGAATTTAAAGGCATACTTAACGCGACGTTGAGGATACCTTAACTAAGCTCGGAATATCATCGGCTTGAAGTTTCACTTAACCTCGAAATACTAATTTTGAAGTTGATGGCGTCCCTTTAATTTAGATGAAGTGGCGGAGGGGCAAAAGTGGTGTCATTCGAAAGGGTCGAAAGGGTCGAGCTGATTCGAATGACACCGGTCTCCACCTGCGGAAACGTCGGGGGCCAAGGTTACGCCACTTCCAAAATTTCGAAAAAATTTATGAAAAGCTGAAATAAACAAAACTAGTAGCGGCAGACCGACGGTGGCTCAATGGGTTGAAGCGCTGAACACTGTATGTGTGGGTCCGGTGGAGGGGAAGGGCTGCTTTGTCAGCCCTTGGGGTTCAAATCTTTTCCCATCTGATCTTTTTGTTTTTTTGTTTTTCAAGCCTAGTAACGCCACCTAACCTAACCAACCAAATTTGAAATAAACGAAACGAAAATAAATTTGTAACTTTTTAATGATCAGAAAAATTAATTAATTGAAAATTAAAGGCGATAATCGCCATATTGACGCCGGACAGCATCGGGAAGTGCCTCCATCGTATCGACACCTTTTTTGCGACAATCGCGGAACCAAAGATACCCCACCAAGTAGTCGGCAAACTCATCTAATGGCGGCTTGCGGAGGCGGAACCAATCTTTAGCTGGGCGCCAAGTTGCTTCATTCCGCTGAGTATAGTGCCATCTGGTGCTATTGATTGAGAATTGAATTAAAAGAGAAGAAATTATTTGAAATGACTTACCAACAAACCGGTTCGCAATATCGCTGTGGTTGACCTTGTGGATATATCCATGTTCGGGAAGCCGATCGTAGCCCTTCCAGAAGTCGGTGTGGATGGTGGTGCCAGGCAGAACGACTTTCTTTATCGCTTCGATCAGGGTTGGACCATCACGTGACTCAACCACAACCATTTCCACATCCTCTCGTCCATCTTCGATGAATCCCAAGACCAAGTGACGTTCGACACGACGACCACGGTTGTATTTCCGTTTGCCAAACTTGCTCTCGTCGATTTAAACCACTTTAACTGGTCCGCCCAGTTTCAAATCTTATTGTCGCGAAGAGAAATCGTCTACGATCATTTTACGACAATAGCGATACCTAAATATAAAGTCTCAAAAAAGTGGAACATACCGAAAATTACTCACCAGAAGCTGATTGTTGGTTCGCTCAACTCTGTACGTTGGTCAGCTGGAAGATCCAGATCGACACACTCGTTTCGCAGTATCTTGTGTGACCATGCATGAGCGAAACCATACATGATCAAAACCACTTCATCTGGTCGATTTCGGGCTTCTTTAGGCCAAGTGCCAGACGCAACTGTTTCAGAGTTGCCGCAGCCTGACTTGGTACACTTGAACCGACCACAGCCATGAACTCCGGTCTGGTAAAGTTTCATCGACATGCGGTGGGCACGGCAATCGGGAGGCGTAGATGACAACAACCCTTGGCTCACAGCCCAACTAACACCATCGGCCGACATAGGCAATCGCTTACCGCTATATGCACCGTAGATAATTATTCTCAATAAAGCTCTAATTGCGATGAAAATGACATTTCTGCTATGCACCGCCTTGTTTAAGCTTAGATAGCTGGTTTAACTCCAATCGCGCAATTTTTTGGAGTTAATCGCTAAATTCTATCCTTATTTGATAGGCTGTCAAATTTTCAAAAATGGATTTTGAGGACGAAATGTGTCTACAAGACGATTTAGATATTTGGGAAGTGATTGATTATGGATATCCTAGGCATCAATATTTAAGAGATAAATACTTTGATATTTTGGATAATTTAACTTTTCTCAAGCGCTTTGGGCTTATCAAGCCCACAGTGCTCGACCTGTAGGAGACTGTAGAACAGCATTTGGAATATGATAAGGATTTGTAAGTATATGTTTGATTCTATAAAAACAAGACACATTTTTTTTACACTTTAGCTCAGGCTTATTAATTACAGGTAAGGTCCGTTTTTAGACCCAGTTGCAGTTGGTAGTACCTATAGGTTATTCCCTTTTTAGCATTCCAATAATATTCACTTAAATTTTTTAGAAATAATTCGGTTTCGCCAATGAACCAACTTCTGACAGCACTCAGATTTTATGCCCGTGGAACCCACCAGGATGCAATTGGAGATTACATGGGAATGCATCAAAGTACTGCATCAAGAATTATTAAACATGTGTCCTTCACCTTGGCTAGACTACGTCCTATTCAAATCATGATGCCTGGGGCAATGAAATCATTAGAACACAACAAGAATTTTACCAAATAGCTCATTTTCCTTCCATAGTTGGAAGTATTGATGGGACACACATTAAGATAAAGTCACCAGGTAAGTTTACAATCCTGACAAAACAGATATATTAACCGGGATTTACAAACGTTGAAATCAATAAACTTCAAAAATTTGAATGTTATCCTTTTTTATAAAGACTACATTTTTTTAGGTGGAAAATATGCTGAAATTTATAGGAACAGAAAAAATGATTTTTCAATGAATACACAAATTATTTGTGAGTCTAATTTACACATCAGAAACAAGATGGCAAGATCGGCCCATGATATAACCATTTTTTATCATAGCAACATAAAAGCAAGGATATAAAGAGGTGATTTTGCTAATAGTGTTTTTTTGGGTAAGTAGAAATTTTGTTAATAAGATATCATTCAATATTCTCTTTAAGATTTCAATATCTTGGCAACATACTTACTGGTTCATCTCTAGGTGACTAACCACTTAAAAATGTGATTGACATAAAAAAATATTTTTAGATATAAAGTATATTATATCCGTTTATTTTAATTGCATTATTTTCAATTCTTTTAGGGGATAGTGGCTATGGAGTTTGACCATACCTTTTAACACCTCTAGAAAATCCAGGAAATCATGCTGAAAATAGATACAATCAATCCCAAATTAGAACACGAAATACTGTGGAAAGATCAATAGGTGTGTGGAAATCTAGATTTTTGGCTTTGTTATATGGCCTGCGTTGCAAAATGGAAACTATCAAGGCCATTATTGTTGCAACTGCAGTCCTACATATCGCAAGAAAAATGAATGAGCCTGAGCCCCCAATGCCCGATGAATTAAATCAGGAAGAACTAGACTACCTCGTAGCATTGGGAAATATTCCAGTAGTTGCTGAAGTTGGCAACCTTTGTAATTTCCCTATTCATCGTCGAAATTTAATTAACAATTTTTTTGCCAATTTGTAGTAATTTTTTGTAAATTGAAAGCTATGTTCAGTTTTAGTCATAGTTGTAAGAAATACTCAGTCTGAGTATTTCTTATAACTAAACATAACCTCAGTGTAAAAAATATTACTTGGTAAATAGAACCTTGAACTTGTGTGTTAATGTTAAGCAACACGGATCTGTAACATTCTTATATTTTGTTGATTGAATAATAAAAAATCCAAGATAAATATTTTGTATTTTTTAGAGAGCGGCACCCTTTGTCTCTTTAAAAGTTGAGTCTAGGTACCACTTTTACATTGATTTTATACCTTTTCAAATTTTGCAATGTTCATGTTTAGAAAAAAGCTGCTAATTTTTTAAATGTGAATTCTAATTCAAATTTTATCCATTCCAGTTTTAAATAAAAAAATAGGCATTGAGGTAAAATATACTTTTAAAGCAAAATATCAAAATAGTATAAAAAAAATGAAGGGAAAAGGTTAATTCTTATTTTTATCTTATTTGCAATTAATATCTGACTTCTTAATCTGAAGCATAAAAAATAACACCTTAGACTTTAAAAAAAATAGAGGGAGGAGATTTTTGGATTTTTGTATTTCAAAAAATTTAAAAATATGTCAAGTAAGTTTTTTTCATTACATTTAACCCTGCTCTCTCGAAATTTTTGTGTGTCATTTAGATTATAAGTCGAGGAAAAATCCTAATTGACATGTTTTTGGAGTTTGTCAATGAACAAAAATCTAACTGACTAGGTGCATTATTCCATTCAAAGTATCTACCTTGTATAATGCACCATTTTTCATCTTATAACCTCAAAAACAGTTAAAAGTTATAAGTAGAAATTAAACATTCCAATCATTATTCAGTCGTGTTTTTAGTATAGTTTTTTTATACTGGATTTCCAGCTACAAAGCTTCCAATTGAAGCTCCTCTTGACATTTTTTTAATTTAATACTTCTTTCTAAATCTGAAATTTGTAATTCAACCAACACAAGTCTTTTATCTAAAAGTAAATTATATTTTTCTGTTACATCTGAACTTGTTAAGGCTCTGGTGGTTATCATGGGTCGCCGTCTTGAAGAATCCCTTTTTGGAGTAGCATGTGAAGTAACATGCCATGTGCTGAAACTATGTTTTGCCTGTACTTTGTTTGATTGACCCATTTTTCGTTGCACTTTTTTGGTATGTTCATCAAAGCGCTCATTTATGTTTGTGGAAATCTTTAGTTTCTTCTTCTGTAAAAAAACTAAGCTTCATATAATACTTCTGCAGTGAGACATCTTTCGGTCATATAATTAATAGAAAAGAAAGTTTCCAGCTCTAAATAATGAGAAATAATTTTTTGGTTCGCTTTATATCTAGAAAGCCACCTAGTGGTTGAAAGCTCAGTAAATTTAACAAATTTTGAATCTTCATTGGGATTTATGAGAGTAAAAATTTCTTTATATTTAGCAATTCGCAAAGAGCTATTTTTAAACCAATTATATGTTTCCTTTAGCAAAAAATCAACCTCATCTTTAAATACTTCTGAAGCTTTTGACCCACATAAATGCAGGGAATAGCATATACATTTGACTAAAATTAAATTGTCAAGTTTTAAATTTGTTTTTAAAAGACCACATAAACTGTTGGCACCATCTGTGCCAATACCAATAAGATTTTTAAGATTCACATTAATACTTTTGAAAAATTCAAAAATCACTGTAAACAAGTTATCTGCAGTAGCTTGTATAACAAATAAAAATGTTAAAAATTGTTACAATATAATTTTTGCTTTTAGAGTAATATTTAATACAAATACATAACAGTTTTTCACTAGACACATCTGTTGATTCATCAACAATTATTGAGAATGGAGAATCTCCCAAATCTTTCATTAGATCTGAGAAAAGTGATGGAGCAATGACATTTTTAATCAAAGCTGAACATTTTGTCTTGTGTATTTTTAATAAATCATCATCTGTATGTGATGTTGATGCTGATATTGCACTAGGCATACAGGATTGAGTTGCTTTTTTATGATTAATCAAGTTTATGACTTCTCCAAGGTGGTCAACACTTCGAATGGTTGAATGAAAAGCAATATAAGTAGCAAGGATTATCTCTTTTCTTTTCCTTGATTCAGTTATTTTAGCACCTAAAAAATATAACGAGAATAAACATAGTCAAGGTTAACTTTAACTTACTTTACCCATTATTTCAAAATTACGAATACTTTGTTGGGATTTGTCTATTTTAGTTAAATGAATTTCATGCTTAGAAGTCCCAGCATGCTTTACCAAATCCCCCTTATAAGAACGTAATTCCACATCACATACTTCACAGTAGCTGGAAATATTTCCTTCACCCAAACTACTACTTGTTTTGCTCATTAACTAACCTAAAAATATCACCAACATTTAAAATTCTACAAGTTCTACCTACATTACCAAATCGCCAATATATATTGAACTAATAAAAGAAGTTTTAACACTACACAAAATAAATATAAATTAGGTACTAGATAAATATTGAATAAACACTAACCTTTAAACATTGGTTCATGTTCCCATTCCTTGATTTTTTGTGTATTTTGCCCACTTGCCCATTGTAAGGTTTTGCAAAGTTAAACTTTCGCAGTATGGAGAGATAGAGACTATGAAGTTTGCAAAGTTAATTTCTTTTCACACTGCTCACTGTGCCAACAAGAGATACCGATACCAAACCAAACAAACAAACTTAACAATAACAAACCAAGACGGGAAAAAATTTTCCATACTAGACACAGTTGTCAGATAAACAATGCCCTGTCATTTAAAGTCCATGGTTTCTGTTCCGCAGAGTAACCGAAATTTTCAGTCACCACAACCTGGTGCTGATGTAAACCGCTCTAGTTACTTTAGTTAACATCTGGTTATATTCGGAACATAACCTTGGTTGACAAAATGATGTTTCTCCACTGTTTACCTGTCAGCTGTTTACTGGTCAGCCGCTTGAAAACCCCTGAAGATGGTTAAAGTGGAATTCGGATATTCCTATGCGATCAAAAAGATGAAAGGCTCACGTGATCAAATTAATTATTTTCAAATCTCGATCAAGTGGTCTTCTGTCAACAGTGTCATCTTTTCGTTAGCAGAGATATAAACGAACACCACTATTGTCAGAGGCTTTGTAAGTGGAACTGTGGAACTATTAAATATTTATAATTCTCTTGAAGAATCAAAGATCGCATGTTTGCGATTTTCAGTATGGTTAAAATCGCCCAATTGGGCGCATTGTGATTTTTTAAAATTTCCTGTCGCAAAATAATACTGAAAGTAGCCCAATTTGTGATAAATCGCCCAATCTGGCCACACTGTGTCCGTCCGTGATTCTGGCACCTATATTTATACTCGTCTCCCTCGTTGTGATTGGCCAACGAGTATAAATATGTTGTGAGGAGGCGTGACCTCGATCTGGCCAGGGTCTAGACGGACGGTCTGCGTCCACGACACTACTACATTATTTTTATTTTGTTTGGCGACGACCTCTCCCTCATTGAGTTTGGCTTCCACGACAGCTTTGGAGATATTTTTTCTATTTTTGCGCAATCTTCCTATAAGATGGGTGGATCTAGTTTGCCAAGTTTCAGCTCAGTTAACTTATGTATACCAGTTATCCGTTATATTTGGCCACTATTTAAACCTAGTTGGATTCAAATATCTACCGGACGGCGAGTAGCCAATCCTTTTTTCTCACCAGCATGTGATTCTCGTCGATAACCTGCATCATCGATCACCGCTAATAGGCAAATTTTTACACTGAATGTGCGACGGATTATCTCGTTTGTGAAAATCAGTATACACTGATATTGGTCAAATATTTCAATTCTTCTCTCCTATAGAAAGAGAAATTAAAAACACACTATCAATATGTAAAGTTTTTCTCGAAGCGGAGCATGTAAACAGGGACTGGATACGCGACGTATGTCTATTGCTCATCGTATGTCTCAATTTAATAGCGAGTAGTAAGAATAAGCTTCCTTTTTCCTGTGACCATGAACGACTTAGGTTAAAATTTTTAATTTGTGCTCTTCTTTTCTGATTCCTGCTTTTATATTTTTTCCTCCTTTTAATAATCGCCAGACACACACATACATCAATATTGTTTTTTTCCATCCTGTTCTTTGGTATAGTTTTTTTTATACAGTTGAAAAAAGGTTCACATGTATAGTAGTTGAAGTCTTTGAAATATATAATATAAATCTTTATTGGTCAAAATTTTTTCTGTTACATTATATGGTGGTTGATAATCAAAAACTATTCATTATTCACAGGGCATTAGGTACCTGTTTTAATGACTAGAGCGCGGCATTGCCGATGTTCGGGCTCCATTAACTTCCTCCATATTCATAATTCTTCCCTCGATTACGGCTCCTTGCAGCTGCATCATCCGTTTGTTATGATCGTTTATGACATATAAGCAGGGGTAGGGCCACTTGAGCCAACCGGGGCGACCAATAGCAGCCTCCGATTTGGACAGTGGAGGGGGCCGACCAATAGCAACGCGGGGCACCAAGGACAGTGGAGGGGGCGACCAATCACAACTCAGGAGGCGGGGCCCAAAAAGGGGCGTGGCGGAGGCGGGCCCCAATTTGGACAGTGGAGAGGGGTTGGCTCAAGTGGCCCTACCCCAGCTCATATAATCAGGCCGTCCGAACTAAACCGTTTACATTCCCGCAGAGATTTTGTTGTAATGTCTCTGAAAAGCTTACGAAAAATAGAGTCACATGTTAAAGGCTTGTTAGAGTTGTTAGAGAGAAAATAAAAGAAAACAAATGGTTCAAATTAAAGATTAATGCCGTTATAATGTTGAAATGATATAAAATTCCCCAGTCTAACCCACTTATGTACATGCACCCTCCTTTCGTCCTTATTTACATACGCTTACACCCTCTTTCATCCTCCTATTTATTCTTCCTATGTAAGATATAATTACAAATATACATTATATACAGATTTCGGTCTTGTATTTAAGTGGTGCTAAGCTTTGGTAAGAACTCTATTGAAAGATTGGCGTGCAAGAGTTTGTACCCTCTTAAACTGCTTGCGCGTGAGTGTTTTATCCTGTCTTTCACACTATCAGGAAGGCAATAGTTATAGTAATTACAGGTAAGTCTGCGGATATATTCTTTTATAAAGGGAATATTTGCTTTTTCGTGGATTGTGGAGTTTTTCGGAAGCCTGTTTTGAAAGACTCTTTCCTTACCGCCATCCTTGCATTGCACAACTTGCATACTGTTGTAAAGGGTTTTTATTCCAGTAAATGATGGAAAAAAGTTAACATTAATTACGCCCTATTTTCATCTTCCGGTTGGAAGTTGCATTTGGTACCTCATTAAACATGAGACAAAGTTCTGCATGAAAACGCGTGCGAGGGCGGAGAAAATGGCCCCAAAAGACCAGAAAAATAGGTTTTCAGTCAATATCTCCTAAAATATGGCAGTTAGAGATTTTTGGTTCAGTTAAAAATTAAAGTTCAGTTAATTTTCTACAAAAATGGTCCTTATGATTTTTCTCGAAAATTTGACCGGTTTCGAGAAAAACGGCACCAAGCGCACCTCGAATAATGAGCTTCTGTGCTTTATGCCGGAGAGCACAGTCCGTGTATTTACACATCAGCGGGGTGACAAATTATTCAATAACTTTGTGAAAAATGCATATTTTCTCATGATTCAAAATTCATGTGAAAGAGGAATTCTGCTGCCATCATACCCTGTGAATTGAGTCACGCTTGGCTCTTTTGGCCATATCGGAACACGGGTCAAACTTTCTGCTCCCGGGCAATTTTGACCTCGCCAGGAATTTGTTCCTATTTTTTTGTATTGCACTAATTTACTCGAAATTTTCTTGATTATGGGTCCTCATAAGGTCCTTTGTCATCCCTGAAATTTGTATCCCTAATGTTTTTTAATTTTCATTTAATCGTTGTTTATTGAATCCCAAATTTTTGCTGTTTTTGGATCGCGGGAAAATTTTGTGAACCACCATCAATTAAAAATTTATACATGATCCGATTGGTCTATATGATACATCATTTGAAAGCTAAGAATGTCTACCTTTCGATTGTGCAATTACTTTTTTTGACGAAGTCGTCCATTTTTCAATAAAATTAGAAAACGCGGGCTCAAGGAAAAAACGCACTTTTTTTCGGTAGTTTTTTTCTCCCTGCTTTTCATCTCTAACATTTTAACACCTCAACTAGTGTAACGGGGGAATTCCCACCTTTCCATCGATGTATATAAGTCATACCTTTGATACCCCGGGGAGAAACCAGTATATCTAAATGTATACGCTATAATTTATTACTTTCGTTCCTCCGTCGTTCGCCGCGCGTGTGCTCTACGTGGCGCTCGTGTCGTCTGCTCATCTATTCGTGTGAGTCACGCCAGTGCGAATTATGAAGACAGCGATAATATGTTATCCCAAGAGGTAGAATTAGAGGAAACTGTAGACTCAGAAGAAGTTATTGACGGGGTAGAGCTAGAGGGAGCTCTAGACCCAGAAGAAGTTCTTGACCA
>CAJUYG010002107.1:28910-39899 GCA_910591675.1 Galerucella calmariensis
TTTTAAGACCTTAAGTCAAGGGTGGCCATAGTGACGTGTTCGTGTGGAAGGAGCCACGTGAAGGAAGAAAACGCGTTACAGCATCGGGGAGCTATTTTATGATTTGCAGAAAGTAAAATTTTCCCCACATGGCTTGAAAGTTGTAAAAATCTTTCTATGCAATAAAAAGTTGAGTTCCACCTTGTGGGTACTTCTTGTTTTAAATAAAGGAAAGTTCCATCAGATTTCCCATCTTTTTTTTGCTCATTCCTCAAATCATCCTGTGCTACATTATTTAAAATAAGCGACAATGGTCTTTACTTTTTCTATCATTTTAACAAGATCTGCTACAGACCCCAATGCTTTTGAAACCACTCAATTAATATTATTGGCCAAACAGGGTACATGAATGTTATTATTATCTTGAAATAACAAATTGATACCTGATACAATAGGTTCGTTCCAACCAACAGTAATTTACAGTAATATTACTAATACACATGCGCAGTTTAAAAATATCGTTCCAACCACTTGAAATTACTGGTTCCGAACTATCGATTACTATCAGTTCTGTGTTCCATCCCGTTTGTGAACCAGTAATATTATCGTTCATACGATTCTTGCTCGATAGCGAGTATCGAGAGTTCTGAAATTGAGGAGCATGCGCAATGACAACATGTCATAAATTCAAATTTGTATGGAAATTTAAAAAATAGATGGTGAACAGGTTTATGAAAAAGGCTTTTTAGTTTGTGGATTGTTTTTAGAATAGTGTCTGTTTCATTGTGTATTTATTTATAAAATAAAAAAAGGGAAGAATGGAGATCGAAACGACAGAAGGTAATACCTTTATTTCTTGCACCTTGTTAATTTTAATGAATATTCTTTTGTTGTACAAGTAGGACTGGAAGAGTTTCTTGTTTGGCCAAAAGTTAACCAGGGTGCAAGCACTTCAATGATGGCTGCAGTCGGTGGGGAGAGTGAAAATTCTCCTTTTTTTTGGACTGCAAATTACACAAAAATTTTGATTGATTTGTATAAGAATTACAGAGAAATGGTCGGCTCAATGAAGGTAAAGAAGTTGAAAGCGCTGTGGAAAATAATAGCGAAAGAAATGTCAGAGATCCTAGCTATTAATATTTCTGAAAAAAAATGTGGAAAATAGGTGGAAAGTTCTTGAAAGGAACTTTAAGAAATATGTTGACAATAAAAATGCAACTGGTCGTGGTAGAAAGTATTTTGAATTTGCAGCGGAGATGGAAGAGGCTTATGGAAACAAAAAGAATATAAGACCAGAAATTTTGCTGGCATCTGAAACAATACATATCCCCATTAAGATCACCACTGCAGAACAAGAAAACGTTGAAACTGAAGCTTGTGAGCCATCCAGGAAAAGGGTAGAAGTCCTAAGAAAAAAAAAGTAAAAGGACGTAGGACTGTTTTACAGCATATTCGCGAAGACAGACTTGCTTATCAAGAAAAAAGATTAAGTTTTCTTCGGCAAGCCCATGAAGAAATCATGGCTGTATTCAAAGAACGGAATGAAATTGAAAAGGAAAAAAACAAGATTTTAAAAGAAAAATGTGTACATGCCATATTTTAGAATAGAATAAGTAAGATTCAAGATTGTTTTTTGATAATATTTAATCAATAATAGTTTTATCATTATTAAACCTCATCTTAACTCATAATTGATGTTTCTGTGATATTCAATGATAATAAATGAAATAAATAACAAATAAAATATTTTGTTTTCATACTTTTATTTTCTGATCAATGCTAAATATATAGAGTACACACAACTACATTTTTCGAACGTAATTTCATCAAGTAATAATGGAGTAGTTAATCACTGAAATGTGATTGATTATCTCTAAAACCGTTAAGATTTTGAGATACTAACAGATATAGGTACCTTTTTTTTGTTGTAATGATGTGGCTTAAATTATTTTCTATAAAAGTAGCGCTAATGTAAAAGGCAAATAAGTTTTGCGTAAATTTTTTTTATACGTGTCCAATGTGGCACCATCTACAAAATACATCGAAATAGGTAAAAAATTATGATTCCTCATATCCAAAAACCCCCAACTTCAAATTTTTATATATACATCAAAAAGCGTTAGTTATTGTAAGTAAAGAAAATTTAAAATTCATGCTTAGCACCCTGTATCTCTCTTAATATCAACATTTTATTGAGGCTAATTGATTTAAATCACAATATTTGATAGTGAAAATTGTACTGTACTTCTATGTAAAATTACTTAAGAACTACCCTGTATATTTATAAAATATATTCTCAATGATATTAAAATCGATTGTTCATGGTAAGGTATTTACAACAACATCCCTAATTATTTGTGCATTTCTGTCGCCATCCACTTCTTCCTCATCTATGGCAGGGTTTAAATCTGCAACTTCTACTGGAATATCTCCCTCAGGTTGTATTATGAACTCGTCTTCTATAGCAAAGTTATGAAGTACACAAGCTGCACGTATCATGTGAACTATGGTTTCCATTTTGCACAGTTTAATATGGAATAGTTGTCTAAATTTTTGTTTCAATACTCCAAAACAGTGCTCGATAACATAACGATTTCTGGCCAATTGCACATTATAGTTTATTTGTCTCTCAGTCAATTGTCCTCTGTCCTTAAATGGGGTTAATAAATTTGCTTTCCCATTTCCCAGTAGGAAAAATTGACCACATTTTTGTGAAAGCAATTGACAAAGTGGTGAGTTCTGAAATACACGGCTATCATGAACAGAACCAGGATAACCAATGAAGACATCTCTTATTTTGAGATTGTTGTCACACACCACTTGCATCTGGAAATTGGTTTTATTAGTAATCTATCAATTTAATTTTTTATACACTTACTTGAATGGAATAATAGCCTTTCCTATTGATGTAAGAGTCAGGATCATTTTGCGGCTTATCAATTTGTATATGGGAGCCATCAATAGCTCCAATAATATTGGGAAAACCTTTGGCCTGGAAATGCTGTGCTATATGTAGCTTTTCCTCATCATCTGGCCATACTATTACTTGAGGACTAAGATTGCTCAAAAAAACTGACAATCTCACAATTATCCTTCCAAGGGATGATTTTGTGATGTCAAATCTATCTGATACATCAGCAAAACTTGCAGTTTGATGCCCGATGTACCACAGAAATATTAAAACCTGCAATTAGTATTTTACAATAACAATAGTGAGAATAGTTTGTTTACTTACATGATTATGTGCAGAAATTTTCCCGAATTGGCCACTATCATCTTTGTAATAATCACTGTTTTCAAATCTGTTTGCTATTCCAGTTGCTACATTTCTTGAGACTCGAAAATTATTAAAAAATTCTTCTTCAGTATAATACGGAACTGTTTGTTCTAAATAATCAAATGAAGATAGGTATGTTATTAAAATTAAAATGTATGTATCTATTGTAACAATCACTGAGACCTTAAAAATCTATTGTGCCCCCTTACTTCTACTTAGTTTCTGAGGGGTCTCTGAAAGTAGTAGCTCCTTTAGTCCTATTAATTTTAGGATATGTGTAGACTCCAACTTAGATAAACGTTCCTCTTCTATCCAGTAATCTCCCAAGTACTGTGCTCTAGGATTCTGGAGTGCTGTGCAGCTGGAAAGTATGTGGATGGAGGTTTCTTCTTCCATGTCACAATATCTGCATTCATCTTCCTCCACTATTTTGAGTTTTTTCAGATGCCCATTCAGGCGACTATGTCCCGTTAGGATCCCTATTAAAACTAGCTTTAAATCAAATAATGTTGTGCAAACCTAGGTAATCTTCGTTTCTTGTTCCGACATCTCCAATATTGTCTAAATCCTTATCATCTGATGAAGGCTCTTCATATACATAATGTAGATCACAACTAAAATTGCGCCATAATCAGTGCAGGTACTAAATTAGTTCAAGTTGGTTCAAAATACGTTCCAACCGTTCAGTAAAAGATTACCAGTAACTTTTTTAGTTTCTCTCACGCATGCGCAATAAATAGTTCAATTACTGGTTACGTACGATAACAGAACTGCTGGTTGGAACGAACCTAATATTAGCTCCGTTGTCTGTAGTTGCTGATATGACTTGAGATTTTTTAATATTCCAGTAATCTAACATCTCTGTCAGATCTTCGCAAATGTTCATTGCAGTATGATGTGGTGTCATTTGTTTCACTCCTAGGTTCATTGAACATAAACGAGCCTTTTCTTGATCTAAAAAGTAAAGAAACTGCTTTAAAAAATTCTAAGGTTATGTTGCACATAGAAAAACCAAAAACCGCGCTTTGATGAGCGAGAGCGTTCGCATCATCTGTCTAGGTTTATATAGCAACCAATGACAACAGACAAAGACGAAACTCGAAATTCGAGTTTCGAATCAAGAATTTAAACGTCATTGGTGAGAATAATGGGCAAGAATGTAATCAGGCCAATGGCGTTAAAGCTCGTGATTCGGTGCTATATAAACTTACCTTAAGTCTAAAAGGTCAAAGTCAGAGTCAGATGAGGGAATTTTTCGCGAGTTTCCGTTTGTAACCATGTAAGCGACAAAGCGGTAACGGATCAATATTTTATAAAAATTTTGAAATGGTAATTTTTTAAATAACCGATGGTCGGTTATTGATTGATGAATCAGGTTATTAGGTTAAACTTAATAAAAATAATAACCGATTTATAACCGAATTTTAAACATTAGGTTAACCGGTTATTTTATCCCATGCCTAGATCGTGGATGGAGTAATTTTTTTTTATTCTCATCCAAAGGGTGATCGACTTCACCCCATGGTTCACCGCTTTTAAAATGCATATTTCCCATTTCAGAGCCGTTTGGGGGTGTATTCTATCATTGGAAAATGTAATATGTATATATATATATATATATATAATGGGAGTTTTTTTGGGGATGTGACAATAATACCAAAGTGTACTCTTATATACAGGGTGAATCACGACCAACGGGATGGAGGTTTATAGCGAAACGGTGAAAGTTTAAGGATGTTTTTCACTTTAGTAGTTTGTACATTCATATAGGCTACATTTTAAAATTATTTTGAAATATACAGGATGTTCCAATAAAGTGTGGCGTATCAAAGATATATTTTTTCTCATGGGACACCCTATATTTTTTTGCATTTTCTGATTGCTCCTAAAAAATAAAGTACTCCTTCATAATGGTTCCCTATACCATACAGAGGTTTCCGAGTTATGCTGACTTTTTTAAAAATGTGAACATTTCGAAAAAAAATTAATAACAAATTCTAGCGAATATTCTCTTACATCTAAATAGTTGGACATTTGTTGAATGTTTTTCACGATTGAGTACTAAATATTTATTCACAGGGTGTTCAGAATTTTCAGTTTAATTATTGCATCCTTCAATGGGTAATATCGGGCTCAATTTAAATGGAACACCCTGTATTAGGGTGGAGTGGAAGAGGGGGTAAAAAAAATATGTATATATCGAAATGTAATACCTCAGAAAAGTTGCCTAACACTACCTTTAAGTATCTGTAAGAGTTTGGAAAAAATGGAACAATATCTTCTGCCTCCCCAGTTGTTGTGAAATTTAGAAAAAAATTATTTTTTTTGCAGTACTTTAAATAAATTGGAATTTTTATTATGTTGCATAAAAAATCATTTTATACAAATTATAAGCTAGTTAACAGTCTCCTGGGTCTTTTAAAAAAATATTCCACAAAATACTTACTTTAGCTGCCTTCTCCGTCTTCCCAAATAGACGCAATTTCTAGTGACTTCGAATACTTTTTATAAGTTTTTTTTCTAGGAAAAATTTAACAACAAAAGCATACTTTTGATATTTATTAACAAAATTATCAATTTTACAGTAATAGTAAAAAAATTTTTTAAAACATGCTACCTTTTAAATGCAAATTCTGATTTTGTGTTAAAGGAAGGCATGTCTTTTCTAGAATCGGCTCGTGTCCTTATAAATCCATCTCTAGAATCAGGACCACAAACTGCAGCAGAAGCTTCTGTGACGAGCTTGACACAGCGTTCAACACACTGTGTGTGATAAGGGTACTTTCCAAAATCAATATCAATTGACTCTGGATTTTTAATCAGTTCTTTCAGATCTGCTGTGGAAACTCTAGAAAGTATGGGAGGTTCCGTTAGGTTACACTTTTGCCAGTCGATCAGTTCATAGTACTCATTTGCATTAAAACAGAAAGGAGAAAGTTTAAATACTCTAACACTATTTTGCGGCTAAGAACTTCTTACTTTTAAAATTCGACGAAGTCCAAGTTCTCGTATATGCTTTCTTTCGTCAGTAATCATACTAAGAAGTACATTTTCATGATGTCCAAAAAAGCCATTTCGTTGTGTTACAGCGTCTACAATTTGTCTCAACTCTTCATCTAAATATCGAGATAACTGTATCATTTGCAAGACGTGTTTTGCACCATCTTTACATGTTGGCTTTGACTTTATAGTTAACCACATCGGTGCATAAACCTTCATTACATATTCTGCTAGCTTGGTCAAGTTTGGGCTTGGATTTACACTTGAAATATAAAGTCTAAGAATGCGATTCGCAGTCGTCACCCACCGCGAATGAGCCAGTTTTCCAGGATTTCGGTTTGAAACAGACGTATTGCGACCACTAGCAATTACCTGACATATTTCAAACAAATATTTTTGATCAGTACTCAACTCTTCCAAAATATTTTTTGGTATTTCGGGTAAATTGCCTTTAATGGTTTTAAACTGAATTACTGGCAAATTATCGCACTTCTCTAGCTGCTTTCCGATAGCACCTGCAAACCCACGAGGCCCGGTAGTGTCTCCATCTAAATGATTAAAAAGATGTCGAAGTGGAAGTTCATTTGCGTGTAACATACAAACAAACCACTGCAGCGGTTTTTTATAGTGTTCTTCTAAGAGTCTTATTACACCGCCTTTAACACCGGTGTTTACAACTGTCCCGTCACAGCCAATAGCTTATAATTTCGTAGTTTCAATGTCGTTTTCATCTAACATTTGAACGATGCTTGTTTTAATACTTAGTGCTGAACCAGAAGTAGGAGACACATGACCGATATACTTACATTCTGGTTCTTGCACTAAACTTATATGTTCTTCTATAATCGTTTGACGGTAGAACTTGCTTCCTCTTTTGACTTGGGCTAGAGTCTTATCTTTGCGCCCGTCAAAGTAGATACCACGTAACTTAATCATATTCGGAGCCATTTCTTGCTCCCGGAGATTAGAACGAGTTTAACGCCTCTCCCTCCTAACTTTACTTCGATCGATAATTTTAGAAGGATCTTCTGGTGTTACTATTCCAATATCATTTAGAACGGCAGACGCAAGAGCAGCGGCTGATCTATCCGATATTTCATGTCTGTCGCATGTTTTTGCAAATGTCGTGAGCTGAATTCGCATTTGCTGTTTCTTTTTAATATTTTCGAATGTTGAAGGCGTGGGCGGTGGTACTTGAAGCAATTCAAACTCACTATCAGAGGATTCGTTAGACTCGGAATTGGAAGATAGCTCACAGGCAGCTGACACTCCCGGATCCGTTACTTCTAAGGTAGGTAATGTTCGAGAAGCATCCTTTTTTTGCCTTTCTTCTCTTTTCATCACCTTTGTCGTTTTCTTTACATCCACTGCACTTATTATCATTTTTTTTGCTCCTCTTTGATCTAAGAGGAATTCTTGCTCATCAACAGACACCTTTTTAGTTTTTTCACAGGTACAAGAAGCAAAGACTTTGCATTTGCACGCTGCTATATCAAAAAGTGTTTTACTTTCGTCTCTAAAACGTTCTATTTTAGCTTTGTAAGTTTCACTAACTTGTCTGTTTTTAAACGGCTTCATAAGTTTCATAAATTTGTCTTGATATGATTTCAGAAGCTGTAATATCCTGGCATGAGAAACTGTAGCAATATATGCTTTATGCCAAAGTTCTACCAATTTTACCGCAACCTCTTGGGATATTTCAGAGAATACGGGTTCTTTTTTACTTACTTTTTTATTGAACCTAATCCAGGCACAAAACTTCATAACTTGTTCGTAGGTTGGTAGAACATTTTCAGGCAATTTCGACGGTTGTCCAAACACGGGGCAGTTTACAGCACATCTTGTTAATCCGGATGGCCCTGATTTGGCCATTTTTAAAAAACAGAACTACACGTAAAAAACAAAACACGCACTAACAAAACGCTAAACGTTCGCGACCAAGTTCTCATGTAGACTAAAAACGACTAGCGCTAAAACAAAGCCAGTAGGAGGGTGCGACGGTGGGGGAAACGCCGCGCTGGCACAATAACGCACCTTTGCGCGTTAGATCTTGTCGACGCATGCGCAAATTATTCATTTAGACGAGTCCGGACAGTTTACAGGTCCGAAAATTTGCTTCTTAACCGTTTCATTATAACTAAGCAATTTATTGATGTTATTGGCGGTCAAAATTTACTGTGCGGAAAAACTAATTTTTCTTATATTTTAAGGCATTGGGGAGGCAAAAGGCGCACTTTTTTGTTAAAATTATTTATGGTGCATGGTAAAGCATTCTTTTGTTATAGCTTTGAGTCCTATTAGAATTTTATATTATATATTTTTTAAAATACCGTTGGAGGCTTAACTATTCCCAAAAATTAAATTTTTAAAAAAAGTTAGGGCTGTTGGTTAGGCAGAAGAAAAAATCGAATTAGAAAAAATAATATGTCAAAATGATTTAATCTAACATAGGCATAATTTGCGCACTATTAAAATTAAAATTTCCAATTTTCGTTTTTTCGCTCCACCCTACCCTGTATTTTGATAATTCACCATGTTCAAAAAAATGTCCTCTTTCGAATGGTATAAGGGTGTCCTATACATAGGTATTGTACTTTTCGTGCAATTCACAATTTTTTTAAATTATATGGAAAATCGAGTGTAAAACAAAAAATTCATACAATTCTCATCGGTACCTAACTTATTGACATGTCATTTTATAACATTTCTCTGTTAATTCTCTGAAGAATCTTGCATTAGTTTTAAATTTTATTGCTACAAAAAATGAAGCACTACCTGTTAAACGAAAGTGTCGACATGATACTTTGCATTGGAGAATGTTCAGAAACTTGTCTCCTAGCATCTAGAGTTTATGCTCAAAAGTACCCTGATAGAATTCACCCAAAGAAGGAAGTTCTCGAAAGACTGATCAATAGATTTCGTGATACTGGTAGCGTTGCATACGAGAAGGTGACCAAAACTAAACCAGTTACTGGCGACAACGCCAACGAATTTAATGTACTGCTGTCGGTTACGGAAAATCCTAATACCAGTAATAGAAATATTTCAAGTGAATTAGGAATAAGTCAAATGAGTGTGTGTAGAATACTCAAGAAAAATCGATACCATCCATACAACAGGATTATAATAAACGTTCAAATTTTTGTTTGTGGACTTTGGATAAAGTTGGAGAAGTTCCTGATTTTTCCAATAATGCTTGTTTACTGACGAATCAACTTTCCACAATAATGGGTTGGTTAATAGACATAATTTTCATTATTACGAAACAGCAAACAAACATTTATTCCGCACTGTTGATCGCCAACACCGATGGAGTGTAAACGTTCGGGGAGGTATTGTGGGCGAGTATGTTATCGGCCTGTATTTTTTTGATGGTAGATGGTAAAAAATTTTTGAGTTTTTTTTTTTAAAGACTTCTGGATCCTTCTTGAACACCTACCACTCAGCATCCAAAAGAAAATGTGGCTACAATTGGACGGAGCTCCTGTCTACTCTTAACGTGCAGTTAGGAACTACATCAATAGAAAATTCAGAAATAAATGGATAGGTAGAGGCAGTCCTTTTAATTGGCCAGCTAGGTCACCAGAATTGACTGAGCTTTTTTCGAATGGGGTTAAATTAAAAATATTGTGTATTCTATACTCCCTACTACTCCAGACGATATGAAATTGAGAATTTCGAACGCTTTCGCGATTATAACACCCGATATGTTAAATGATGTAGGTAAATCGTTGGAAGCTAGAACCACGTATTGCATTGCACAAGATGGCAAGCATTTTGAACATTTATTATAGTAATTTTCCATTTTTTCCTTTGAATAATTTGTTGTTCGTTTTGTAGTACTCGTATTTATGTATTTGCTTTATCAAAAATGTGTTTTTGTTTCATCATGTACTCAAATACTTATAGGTAAAAAATGAGCTAGTGTACCTCTGCAACTACAAGTGTGCATATTTATTGGCAATTTCACTGTTTTTTTACAGATCATCAGTTTAAAATTTAAAGAGAATTACATATGTTTTAAAATAGATGTACCATACAATTTAAGAAAATTGTAAATCGCACGAAAAGTATAATACCTAGGTATAGGACACCCTTATACCATTCGAAAGAGGACATTTTTTTGAGTATGGTGAATTATCAAAATACAGGGTGTTCCATTTAAATTAAGCCCGATATTTCCCATTGAAGGATGTAATAATTAAACTGAAAATTCTGAACACCCAGTGAATAGATATTTAGTACTCAATCGTTAAATACATTCAACAAATGTCCAACTATTGAGATGTGAGAGAAAATTTGCTAGAATTTGTTACATCAATGAGTTATTAATTTTTTTCGAAATGCTCACATTTTTAAAAAAGTCAGCATAACTCGGAACCCTCTGTATTTAGGTATAGGGAACCATTATGAAGAAGTACTTAATTTTTTAGGGACAATCAGAAAATGCAATAAAATATAGGGTGTCCCATGAGAAGAAATATAACTTTGATACGCCACACCTTATTGGAACATCCTGTATATTTCAAAATAATTTTAAAATGTAGCCTATATGAATGTACAAACTACTAAAGTGAAAAATATTTTGAAACTTTCACCGTTTCGCTATAAACCTCCATCCCGTTGGTCGTGATTCACCCTGTATATATATATATATATATATATAGTAAACGATCTACTTCCTTCTATATATATATATATATATATATATATATATATATATATATATATAT
>CAJUYG010002108.1:0-38497 GCA_910591675.1 Galerucella calmariensis
AGGGCGATACCAGCGCCACAAGCACTTGCTGCTGTTGACGCCTGTTTATATCTTTTTAATATTGATGGGAAGGAAAAATCTCATACGATTTGTAGGCTAGTAAATATGTATCTGAGAAAACTGAAATAATGCAGTCATTATAATGATTATTGTTTATTTTATTTTAATATATAATATGTAATTGATTTGAAATTGAATCTTCCATATTTAGCTCTGAACAAACGTAGAAAGTTTGTTATATAATTCCATATTTTCATGTAAATACTATTTTCACGTGAACTCATTTATTAGGGGACAGTGGGGCAAGTAAGAAATCGTAAGGTTCAGCTATTTATAACCTCTCCACTCTTAAGCCGCGTCCACATTATGTCGAATGGTGTCTATCGCCAATGCAGATCCAGTGTGGATGGTCGTCCGACATTGTCGATCCATGTCGGGTCGAATCGAATGCAACCCGAACCAAGTCGGTACGAACAAAAGGAAGGCGAATCGACATGGCTAGTTTGGACGTGTCGAAGCATGTTGTTCAACATCTCCTGAACGTAGTTATTTTGGTTATTTTTGTGTGTCTGTGTTGAATCTCTATATGATTTGGAATGGAGAGCAATGATATTTTTTCCTGCATCACTCATAATTAAAAATTTTAATGAAGCAAAACCAATTCTCAAATATATTGTGGTCCCCTGAATCTAGATTGTATTCTTTAGCTCAAAACTAATTGCCTAGTGCAAGAAATCGCACATTCGCTAGGCAGTCGCACTGGCAGAGGGTTCTGCAGTTTCCTCTAGGTGACAAAATCTGCACATGACTTCTTTTGTCAGTCACATAAGCTTGAGTGAGATTGATCATCACTCCAGATATGTCTGAGCCATCCACTTTCCTGTGGCCATGGTTCTTGTCGATTTTGCGATGCTGAAAAAGAGTACTGAACCAATGAATGGCATTTGCTACTCAACTGCCGTATTGTTCCCACTTGCAGTGTCTTTCTCTCAATCAACGTTTCTCTTAGCACCATTGGCAAAAATCCTACAGTGACGTCTTTTTTCTAAAGTTGATTCATGATAAAATTAGCCAATTGTGTTTTCTGAGCATTGACTTTCCGTTTTTACTTTCAAAAATTGAGGTCATTGCATGATTTGCAATTTGTAATGATACTTTTCTTGTGAGCTTCTTGCTCATGAAGAGAATAAATCTTGAAATGTATACAGTGTATACATTTAAGGAAAGTGTAGAGTAATATTCCTCAATGGCAACTCGCATCGCAACCTCAAGGAGCGGAGTTTTCCAAGTAACTCCAAGGTAACTCCAATTATCATGATTCGCCCATTTCTATTTGTGTGCAAATGGTGAAAGGTTAATGCGTACAGTATAAAACACTCCAATTTTCTAGAAGACACTGTAAAATGAATTGAATTTCCATAATCACACTTCTATGTTAGGATGAGGAATACAAATCATGCATGAACTAGCTCAAGTCAGCTTTTAGTTACGCATTTTGTTATCTTAACCCAATTCAAAGTTATAGTGAATGCTCAGTAAAGAAAATACGAGAAAATTATGTACAGTGAAATGTCCATGACCTAGAAGCACCTCTCCAATTTATTTTATTCAAACTCCTGGCATTGTTCCTTTATAATAAATGTGGTTGAATTTTTAAATTTATTTAAATAGAATAATCAACCAGAACTTTTGTGTTTGATAGTTCCTTTGTTGGATAGGTCACTGGGGTAGATTTGCATTTTAATATTTCCAGCTCTTATTAGAGCAGCGCTGCGCGGTATATTTTCTTTTTGTATTTCTCTTTGATTAACTTGATGTTAATTAATAAAAACTTAAATTGGAAATTAAATTTTTGAAGGCAACTACTTTTTCTAAAATAGTTCAAATAGTGTTAAGTGATTTTTTCCATTTACTTGGCTAATTTTGTCAAATAATAGTAATGAATACACCACAAGGAACATACAGGAGAGACGAGAAGGAAAAAAGGACATGGGGTATTTCTCCCATCAAACGGTTACATTTAGTTGAGTTAATGTCAAAATAATATTTCAGTTGCGTGCGGAAACCAAAATTAACCTTTTTCAACACTTCTTCAAAATTCCGTGTCTACTATACTTTTTCACATTTTTCCAATTATTATAACAAGTCACGCTGTTTTTGCAGATTACCCCGTAATAATACCGACATTTTTTTCAATATATAAAAAAATCCTGCAGAATCCTGTTTTTTAGTGAACCTTAAACATTGTACAATAATTATTATTAAAAGCAAAAGAATGGTGTATGACATCTTTAATATCAAAATTCAACCTTTGTTCAAAGCTGAACTCTTAACATACTTTCCGTCGTAATACGTCCTGCAAGTTCGCTTTATTCCACGTTATCCCCCTTTTCTACAATATTCCGGTGAAAAGCTGTTTTTGCCGAAGGACCTTTCACTGTCAGCGTAGCGCCCTAAGACCATAAAGTAGATTTTATCTCTGGCTATTTTCAAACCCTTGTCAGTTAAGGCTACGCTGATATAGATTCGGTTTTTAACTTGAAATTTCCTAGTATGGCGGTTTGGCACATATTCCATTGTAACGGGTTAAACTAAGACTACTTTTTAAATGAAACTTACTGTTTCTGATCAATTTCACTTGAACATCATGGGTTTACTAGGATGGAGTGGCCACAATAATCACCAGATATGAATTGCATCGAACATGTTTGGGCTGAAATGTCCAAGCAATCAAATCGACTTGAACCACCTTCACAAACATCACGCCAATCAGCTAACGCCTTGAAAGTCATCTGGGTAGAAATTTCACAGCAGTTCAACAATAATTAAATAGAGTATTATCACACTTTCCTGTAATATTGTCGTATTTAATTATTTTAACGCTTTATAAGTTTTGGAAAATATTTTTCAAAAACAGTTACCGTTAAATAAGAAGCAGCAACTACTTTCCGGACTATAGGCCCCGACGGCTATTGAATTACACTTCAAAGTCAAACAGGGACAACATAACTTGTAGACCGATTCCGACGTATTTGCGCCTCATTAGTACAAGGTAAATGTTCTTCGCCCGAGAGCTCTAAGAACTTAATCTCGGACTGAACAATACACTTAAGTCACAATCAATACATGTCTTCCAGTAACGAAAGTGTAAAGTTGCGACAATAGCTACATCTTCACCTCCAATCGCAAACCAGAATTCGAAAAATCTGACAACAAGCCTCGTGGGCTTGGAACAATGAAGTATTATAGTTTCCTGTAATATTGTCGTATTCAATATAGCGCGTTACCAATAGATATTGCTGAATAATTACAATTATTATTCTAACTCTTAGTTCAACGGTCATTGTTTTTAAAATATTTATTTACGTAATTAGTTATGAAAAGAGCGATATTGTTCAACAAGCATAATATTTGCCAAAACGAGCGCTAGCGAGTTCTGCGAATTACGCGAGTTGAACAATGTCGCTCTCTTCACAACGTGTTTACGCACAACGTTTTAGCTAATTCCGCGCTTTTATAATATTTAATAATATCTTCAATTACAATGGTAATATTAAAGTGGATTCAAATGGTGCTAGAAGTATTGTTACTATGAAGTATTCACCCAGAAAATTGACTTACTTCAAATGACTGTGTCCTTAATAATGTTGTTTTCAATGTTTATAAATCTCAAAATAATATTGAATTGAAATAATGGGGTAATTGTCAGTTTAAATAATGCAATAATTGTCAGTTTTGACAGTACCTAATTAATAAATTATTCTGTGGAACAAACAGTGACGTAAAGTTTTTACATAACTACTTTTCACAACTGATATATGAAGGTTATGAAAAATGTGATGTTACCTAACGTCAAGGAGTGACTTAAAGTGTCACATTTAATAGCGGAATTAGATTAGTTATGAAAAGTAGTTATGTAAAAACTTTACGTAACTGTTTATGTTTCAACATAGAGATACCACATGAGTTTCAAAGAATAATCTATTAAATGGGTACTGTCAAAACTGACAATTATTTCATTATTTTTAAACATTGAAACATTTTAAACATTGAAAACATTATTCAGGACACAGTTATTTAAAGTAAGTCAATTTTCAGGGTGAATACATCATAGTAACAATACTTCTAACACCATTTGAATCCACTTTAATATTATCATTGTAATTGAAGATTTTATTGAATATTATGAAAGCACGGAATTAGATAAAACGTTGTACGTAAACACGTAATGAAGAGAGCGACATTGTTCAACTCGCGTAATTTGCAGAACTCCCTAGCGCTCGTTTTGGCAAATATTACGCTTGTTGAACAATATCGCTCTTTTCATAACTAATTACGTAAATATCTATTTCAATACTTCTAAAGCATTAGAATAATTATAATTAACCAGTGATATCCATTTAATAATTCAATAGATAATATCCCAAATCGAGTCTTAAGCCTTAGTTTTACTTTTCACAAACAGCCGTTGTATGTTATATAATGAAAGAACCTTAGTATGATTTTATTTTGCACAATTTGGCATTTCTCTTTATTGAATATTTGTTTTTTGGGTGGCTTTTATTATTCTCTGAATAAACTTCCATTCTCCGTAAATAACGTTTTCTCTTTCAAATATTTACAAAGAGAATTCAGAAATTTTTATATCATCCACTTCAATTGTTGAGCAGAGCTTTTTTTAAAGGAAAATCGGTTGTGTACGAACCTAAAAAATCTAATACATTTTCGGGGGAGGAGGTGAGCAAGTTTTTATTGAATGCTCCAGACGACAAATATTAAATGGTTAAGGTCAATGTTGTAAATAGTTGTAGGTAACGTTAATACTGGGAATATCTGGAGACGAATTTGACTGTTCCAAATATTCACAATTTAAATGAAGCTTTATCCATTAATCAAATACGAGTAAGAGTTATTGGAATAAAAAATTAACATTATTCAACCAAACAATTGCGTTTTCAATATTCACATTGAGAAATAAGACTAAAATACTTAATATAGTTGTTAATTTTTCTTGATGTACACATTTTCCAATTCAGTCGTTATGCATTCATTATTTGTCATTTACTGAAAGGGTTGAATTAAAATATTCCAAATTACTATTTTGATTTTATTATTTGTATAAGGCTGTAGAAAAATATTGTATGCAAGATATGCATAAAGTACATTCATGCACCGCACCGCTTTATACTTTTGGTGTTAAATTACTATTTCCAAACATCAACCAATTTCTGGATACTGACTTTTTTCGACACTATACCTCCCATTCTGTGTGCACTGTACACAAGGCTTATACCAGGCTTAGGCCCTTTTGGAAAGTAAAAAAGCGAATTATAATAAAATTTTTACCAAGTATGACAATTTATCATAGGTAATCCAATACAGTATGATATAATATGTCATAATGATATTTTTCTACACCCACATGTATATTATCCATATCCTGCACAGTTTACAGAATGGAAATGTAGGCCATATCTGTTAACTTGTTAACTGAACGTATATGATTTCATATACATCCTAGAACGTATATGAAATCCACCAATCAGCATTCGCGTTTAGTACTCGTCACTCATCTTTTTTCCAATTTAATGAAACGTCAAAATAATTTGTCAAAAAAAGTCTTTCTCAGAAGCAGTGGATCGAGAATATTCATTTACAAAAACAAACTTAAATGAAACAATCCGTATAAATTAATAACAAATACTAAAAACAGAATAAAATGGGTATTTAAGGGACTATCGATGAAGATCAGCTCTTATAAAACTATTCAATATTTCTGACGTTAAACTTGTTCAAACCCCGATAGTTGAGTGGTTAACATACCAGATTCTCACGCGGTAGACCCGGGTTCGATTCCCCGTGAAGACGTTTTTTTTTAATTGTTAATTTTATTTTTAACTAAGTATTCTGCTTGATATTGATAGCGACAACAAGTAGACGCTTGAGATATTTAGCAGAATATTCATTATTATAGATAATGGTACGGTACCCTTCGTTGTTGGAAATTTTCAATTTCAAGATATATTTATTTTACAGTTTATTCAATTGTTTATTTTCTAGATTTTCTCTTAAATGGGTCGTAGAAAAAATATACTGTTCGACTCGTGTGGATTGTCCATATCGCACTCGAACGATTGAGCCATCATATTCACACTAGTTGCACAAACTACTATAGAATGCTGCTGGTTTTTTGGTTACGATTATGATAACGGTTTCTTTCGGGATTTTGGTCCTTTGGGGTTGGGGACCCTTGATAGAATGGGGCCCTGGGCACGAACCCCGCGTGCCCTTATGGTGAAGACTGTATTGACTGTACAGTTTAATTCTCCGCCACGTTCGTTCCGTCCTTGCCACGGCCTTACCTGACGTCCGTTTTATGTGAATTGCGCCTTAGACGTGTAGCTAGTAATAGTAATATACCGACCCTGTTGTTAGTACAGATCTAGCACTAAATCGGTTTGAATATTATTTGAGTTAAATATTATATGTGGTTGTGGTACAATAAGACAAAATATGTTTATTTGGAATTTTGTACAATCGCAATGTTTCTCAAATATGTTTTTTGTTTCAGATAACTGAAGTCCGGAGCTATCAAGAAAGTGTACTGTAAGTACGAGTTTTTGTATTACTTAATGTATAATATTATGTGTGCTTTAACAAATGCTAAAGATAAATTAACTTCGACAAAAATGTATATAGCGCATTTCAAAGAAAACTGTCCAGCCCAATAATTTTGAAAAAAATCATATAAAGGGGGACGTCATTTTACTCACATGTTGTTATAACTTCAACCCCCTCCTACCAATAGTAACCTCTCCTAATTTTTTAAATGGAACATAGAGGGAATATACCCTTAATTCTTGAGTTTGTCCAATAGGAGATTAAAATTGAATAACAAAAAATATTGGGCTTAAAAATGAATCTTGAAGTACACCGCTACTATCTGATGGATTTTCATAAACTTCTTTATTCCACATTCAAGATAATATTCAAACCATTCAAAAGAAGACCTTGCATGCAATAAGATTATAGTTTTGTTATTAAAATGTTTTAAACAACACGCAAAAATATTGGAATCATTTTTGAAATGACATTGTATTTATTACACGCTTTAGGTATATTAGTTTCACTTGTACATATGTTTGTTTGTAACGCAGCCTTTAAACCTCATTTTTACCCACTTTAAGTGCTTAGATTAATTGAAAATTTTGCACACTTGTCTGGCACTTTGATCTGGCATCGAGTTTGAAAAAAACTAAAAAACACATCTTATCATAAATCGAACTAATAGGTAAGAAAAAAATTCTAATTTAGGAATAAAATTATTAACGAGGAAATTGATGTCATCATGGTGAAGGCGTGGGGTACTCGATATCAATTATTGTTATAATTTCTCACTAGCTCTATTCCGAAATGCAGAGTTAGTGTATAAACATGTAGTAAAAAGCACCTCACGCTTTTACCACAAAGACATTAATTTTCTCGTCAACCATTCTATAATTAAATTGATAATTTTTTTCACTTTTTAGCTCGACTACCTCTAAAGCTCGTTTTTAGTTTTTTTTAATCTGCTTATGATTTATTTTTGAACTAAAGACTGAACATTTTAATCATGTGAGCTTTTGTAAATGTCGTGTATTTAGTTTGTCTCTAGTGAAACATTTCAATGAATCCCATAATCCACAATTTTCAGTGCATAAAAAGTACCTCTGAGCTTTAAATTGACCATAAATCTCAAGTGTGGCTTTCCAATTTCTCTAAAGCACGAGACTGCGTCATTGAGCTTTTCAGTATCAAATCGAGCGTAAAAACCTAGTTTTCTGTTCGACTATTTCTAAAGAAGCTCAGAAAAGAAGGCTCTGTATTTCTGATTTGTCCGTTTTAAGTAAAAAAAGGAAAATAATCACTGAATAAAATCTATCGCTCGAAGCACATCTATTGTGAAAAATTTGAATTGGAATTTTATATTTTGTTGTCCCATTTTATTTGAATTGGACATTTTATTCTCATATTAACTATATAGATTGGATAGCTTGTATTGATTGTAATTGCTAGATTTTTAAATTGTTTTAAAAATTTATGGAAAGTCAGGCAGCATTCCATATTTGAATTATAAATACCTACAAATCTTAAACATGAAAATGTAGGTGACTCTAATAACTTCTTCTTTTTCAAATAGAAAGTATGGGCTTGCGATATACTTACCGTTTGAAAAACTTTCTCGTGCCTCATATTTTCAGATTGCAATCAAGTTAGCTAATAAAACAATAAAGGAAATGTGTGGCTTGCGGCTCTTATACTTTTTGGATGTCTAAAAATAAAACGCGTGTAGAATTTAAGGATAACTTTTGAAGATAACGTTGTGAAAAGTGGATGGAAGTGGGACTCGTTTGCTGTCGCTTAGTAGGTATCTACCATAGAGTAATAAATAAGAGAGATGTTAAACGTGTTTTGTGGCACAAAGTTACCACTAGGCTAGGGTCTACCTTGGCTACCGGTATGAACTAGCATTCAAGACGCGCGCTTTTTGAATTTGCAAGCTTTCAGCATACTCGTAATGTTGTACAATATTTGCAATTGAATGATTTTGCACTTCAATATTTGTTTTTTAGTCCTTTAAGTCAAGTCTTCAAAGACTAAGACATAACATTATTGTGCTAAGTCATTCAGCTGCAAATATTGTATTAGCATATATTGTAATATTATATGGAATTACGGTAGGAGAATAAAAAACCCTTTGCAAGTGATGAAATGTTATTAATTCAACATCTTTTATACATTAAGATATCCGAAATAACATACAAAAACAGTAAATACCTAAATCTGAATTGCGATGGAAATTGAACTAAGTTTAGAAATGAAGTCAGTAAAATCATTTTTATGCAAGTGATTCTCACGCAAATAACACCTTTTATTTTTAATAAGTAAGGTTCATTGTTTCAAACCATTTATGAATTTGTTTAATATCTAGATCTAAAAACGTAAAACTTCTTAAATGTATAATTTTTTAGTTATTCCATTGACGTACCCCTTTAAACAATTTGGCATCTTGAAGCACACACCAATATTACAGAGCAAGCACACAAATAAAGTGTTCAAAATATCAAAGCACTTTTTTTCACATGAGTTCTAGGTACTCACAATTACATCCTGAATTACATTGATATATTATATCTATATTATTTTGGTTTGGGTCACAAACTGTTGGTAATCCTTCGTTCTTGTCTGCAAAAAAAACGATAAAATGAAAAAAAATATTGTTATCATTTATAAAGGTTCCACAGAGTCACGTGAATTTCATGATAGTTTATTATTATCCAAATTTATTTTAGTTTAGAATGGTAATACGCTCAGGGTAACATTTGATGTTATCACTTCTTGATACTTCCATTTTATTATGAAACTCAAGATGAAAAATCCTTCCTATATTGAAGTATCCTCCAACTAATTTAAATTTTATTCTCACAAATAATATACGGAAACATATTTAGGAGCAATAAAAATAGTTTATTTTGCTTCAATATCCTCTCACTACTTATTTCAGGAAGAGTGAAAATGAAAATATCCATGAAAAGTTCGTATATCACTACAAACTGGAATATAAATCATTTCGGTGAGAAAGTGCCGTCTAAAAAATATGGTTGAATTACTATTATCGCTTCTAAAAGTCTCGCTATTTTCTTGGTTCGTGAAAAGCTCCACGGTATAAAGGTTAAATTACCTTTTCTGGAATTGTTTTTTATTTTTTTTCGTTTTATCCTGCTTCTAGATAGCCACATTTTCTGGTACGAAGACAATGTGATAAATTATTACATGATTGTGGAGATAGAGAAAGGGATTTTTCAATTTCTACTATAAAAAGTGACAGAAATTTTCTGAATAAAAAATATGTTGTTCCACTAGATTACAATATCAAAACTTAAAATACAAAATTTCTTGTGAAACATTTAGGACAGTCTTTGAAAGAATCGAAGATTCAATTTCATTTGTTAAGTCTACACAGTCGCAGAAGGTGAACATAACTTTCAAGAGCAAAAGCAAAAAAAACACGAAACTTTAGCGTTTTTTTGGTTTTTATTTGAAAACTGCATGCCGAAGGGAAAATATCAATTCATTCAACATGAAAGGGAGTTAAATTCTGCGCCCAATGGACATCTTAAACCGCAAATACATTTTGTTGGTATAACCAAAAATGAGAAATTAGGTTACAGATTACTAGAGGATCGATTGATCCGGTTGGCCTCATCACCTTGTGTGTGTGTGAGGTTGTGATATTGACTGCGGATCCCTATCTGACACAACTAAAAAATAATATGACAACTAGACAATACTATTTTTTTCTACTCTCCTTTATTTAATTTTTTTTTGTTCTCATTTTTTTTCCATTTTTTTTTTTTAATTTTTTTAAAATTTTTTTTTTTTTAATTTTTTTTTGCCTCATCACCTTGCGACCTATAATATTAGTGGTGTAAACCCTACATCCATTTTGGACTAGTAGACATATTCCAGATATGTATGGCGTTGGCTAACAATCACCCTGCAATTGCAGATAGTGTTTCAGCGTTTCATCTTCATCATCTCAAAATCTGCATGTACTACAGTACATTTTGCCTATCTTACAGTGTTGAATCCATGAAATTAGGCTTTTGGGGAAATTTTCACTGCATAATGACATCTCGAACAAGGGCCCATCGCCCTAAGGTTACTAAAATGAGGCAATCAGTGGATCAGGGGTGCGTTCATAAACGAATGTACAAAGTAACATCTTCTGTAAGTTCCTTGTGGCATTACTTATTCTTTTTTCTCTTATTCTTTTGGGAATCGAACCACAATAATGTTTTTTATTTTTTATTTCGACGTTTCGGTAGCGTTCCAGCTACCGTTGTCAAGATTAACTAGTAATAAAATTAATAAAATAATATTTGGTCCCTATTTGACACAACGAAAAAATATGACAACTAGACAATCAATAATATTTTGAAGTTTAAGACTACAAAACTTTGTTGTCAAATTTTTTGAAGGTCCATTCATAGTAGAACAGACCTCTGGTAAAATGTGAAATAAAATATTTTACTTTATGACATTCTAACGATATGATAGTCTACTAGAAATGGAATCCAGTGAAGTGCACGTTCCAGGAACGGTTTTTATTGGGATAGCGCTTTTTTTAGCTTATTTTGGAAATCTTGTTAATAAAACGCGTTTGTTGTTACTTTTTTGTGTATGATTATTTTTGTTTTCAAAACATGTATAACTCAGTTTGGTGATTTTGTGTATTGGAGTGTGTATCGATTATCAACTATTTCAATGATAAATCATAAGAAAACCTGGATAAAAACTTATGATGCTATCCTGATAACGCAGGTAATTGATTATTGGAAATTTCTCTTTCCAGTAATGGTAACTAAATTTGACTACATTCGGCTGAAATACTAGCTACACATTTATCTGCATTTAGTTGTATTAAAGCACTTTTTTTGATTTTTCGTCTTTCATTATTGGACTCTTCCAATATTATTTTTGTCGAATCCCATTGAATTTTATGCCCCTCTTCCCAAGCATGTTTACAAATACCTGACTTAAAGAACTCCCTATCTTTGATGTATTTTTTATGTTCACTTATTCGGACTTTCAATGGTCTAGAGTCTAGATGTTTCACCTAAATAGAATTTGTCGCATTCACAAGATATCTGATATATGCAATTTTTTGAATTGTGGTTTGATTCCCAAAAGAATAAGAGAAAAAAGTACAAAGTAACACTTAACTCTGTAATGGAATTGGTTGACATTTAAAATGGATCACATTGTAACCCGTGATTTATGAACCCATTATGGTATTATAACTGTCAAATTTTAATTAATGAACCAAAACCAAAGTAAATTTGTAACATTGGCAGCTGCACTAGGTGCAAAATATCATTTATTTGATGATATTGACGACGAGAGCTATAGTGACGACAAAGAAGAAATTTTAATAGTTTCTCTTGGAAAAAAAAGTTGCACCACAACGAATAAAAAATTATATGGAGATTGTATTGGAACGGTTTCTTTCTTTTAAAACTTTTGTATTTGTACTTTCTTATTCCTAGGTAACCAGACGGTTACAAAAACTCGCAAAATAAACTCTATAAAATATTACCACGCTCCATACCGCGATCTAGAAATGTGTACATTGGAAATGTCAAGGTATATTTATGAACGCTGGGAAAGTAGTCACAGAGTAACAAAAATTTCATTTATGAACGATGGTTGTCAAAAAAGTGTGAGAAATGTGTACTCTGTAACGTTTATGAACGAACTCCTGGTGGAAAATCTTGACAGTCTCGTGTGAAATCGGGGAAGCTTGTCAAACTTCAGCTCACCTTTGTTATAGAATTCGGAGGATATATCACACCCACTAATTACAAGAAGGTGTTTGGAAGAAGAAAAGTAAGGAGAGTAGAACGTGATCTCAGAGGTTTATAGGTTTCATGGGGTACATGTTTGAAGAAAAAACATTTCTTCAATTAGGATTGTCGTCCAAAATTCTCCATGTAATGGAAATGCTTCACCTGCATGCAACAGAGCAAATAAAGGGTCATGATAGCCTAACTAAACCGTGTTAAGTAACAGCTGGCGTTCTACAGAGAGAACTTCTTATTCCCTTATTGTTTGCTCTGTTTGTGATAAAATTGGTGCAAGGCAAGAGCCCATGGCAAGACCAAAATGTTGTTTATAAAAATCGTGATTGAATTGAAAATATGTTCTCATTATACATAATTTTAATAATTCTATCATTGCTGTTACGCTCAATCTAGTCCTATGTAAGTGTCTGACTAAGTTCTAATTATCTACCCCCATATTGTTTTGAGCCATAAAAGTTATAAGTTAATCTTTCCTTTAATTATTGTATGGATGAATCCTCTTTAATTGTTTACGCGTATTTTCATTTTCACTTTATCACTTCACTATGACTCCATTTACCTCATTCATTCGACTACAGCTTTTACAAATTTGCGGAAAAATTAACCCCGTACTAAATTATATTTCGCTGCTTGTTTAAACTAAAATTGACTTATTATATTCACTTCACCTTCCTGACAAAAGATTATTTAAAAAAATATTTTACTTGTTTTCAATATCCTACTTGAATTTCCATGCAACTAATTTAATCACACGCTAATCCGATGATTTTATCTTTTCTATCAAATGTCCGAATAATTGTGGAACATCGATTAACTTTTGACAATAAATATCTGGTGCTTTGCTAGAATTACGGCAAGACTCCTTCTGCTTTGTAATCCTGAACCATCGTGAGGCACATGTTTAGGTTGAAATGTGTGTAAATCATTGTCACACGATACTGTTAGTTCACTTATAAGTTAGTTACGTACAAGATGCATAGAGTTATCCAAGTATAATTACATTGTCTGAGCGAAGGCGACATATGAAATTACATGGTATACACAAATACCACAGTCGAGATACTTTCAAGAGACTTGAAATGAATTTACCTATCAAGAAAAGATCGAAATAAAATCCTTACACATCTCATGCTTCGGATATCGACTTATCACGGGAAATTGCTTGAACAAAGACTTCTTATCTTTGTGAAACACGAATTCCCGTATTTATAAACAAGATTCAAGGTTTTTGACACTTCTTCCATGTAAAATCTGCTCGAAAACTGTCATTTCAATTGAAACATTCAGGAAATAACGGTACTTGCATGATGTGAAATTCATTTCGACAAACAATTTTCTTGTAAAGTCAACACAAGTCTGAAAATCCATTTAAACTGCGGAGCAAGTGTCATTCATAGTCTATGATGGATTCACCCATGTATCCGTTACCAGCAGTTCCTTTTTAGATCTATATATCAACACGAAGGAAATATTCGCATTTCTCTATTCGCTCGCCTTCTCGTTGACATTTTCTAAATGGACCGCGATCCGAAAATTCATAATTTCAGTGACGTGAAAACATTGCTGGTAAATCTTTTATACGTGAGAACGTTAACTTTCACAAAATCGATATTTTTTCATATAAAAATGTGTCTCGGTAATGTTCTTGAGTTTTTTAACATCCTAGTGATTGATTCTGAAGATGCCTAACACATATTAAAGTTGATAGAAAATTTCTCATAGGTTGGGAATTCTGGAACCGATGGCGAGCACTATTTATACTACCACTACACCAACACTGACACTTTACACTATCCTACGCGCGTTTCGATAAACAAGTTATCATCTTCAAAAATTTAAGGGGAACTAGCACTATGGTACTTCGTTCTAATTTAGTAGTATATAGTTCTCATAACGGGATAGTTACAAATGGAACTGGTTTTTTCGTAGCCTATGCCTAATCCATGTTCATGTAAAGAGTTACCAAGATACTTAAGAGAAGGTAGACCTAAATGACATTTATTTAAATTAATAGTCAGGTTAGCCTCCCTGCTCTTTATAACCTCTCCAGTTGACCTCTTAGTCTGCCCAAAATATTTCTTATCACAATCATTACAACTGATTTTATAAATACCATGATCCAATTTTTTATAATTGGGATTCTTTTGAAGTCCCTATTGTTTGATTTGTAAACTACATTTATTTATTTAAACGGGCTAGGACCCTTGTCAAGATACAATTTCATTTTTACCACAATTGGAATGATGAAAACTAAATCAGAATTCCGCGTTCTACGAATATTCGCATTGCATCTAATCAAATCCAAGAGTTCAGAGCATTGTATGTGGCCATTTAATAATTTATGTAAGGAACGTTACTCTAATTCTGTAGTGAATTCATATTGAGCTGACTGAGTAGATCATTATAACTGTATTGTTTCCTTCAAACCCATTTTATAACCACATATTTTTGAAAAATTATTCTGAATTCTTTTCAACTGAGAACTAAACGTAGGGAGACCATATTATACTACAATACTCCAGAACAGAACGTACTAATGAGCAGTATAATAATTTAAAAATAAAGACCGAAAAGTCCTGACAATTTGAATGAAGCCTGGCATTTTGTGAGCTTGGAAGGTAATTTCATATATATGCACATTAAATATAAAATAATATGAAATAATACAACTCTATTAAAAATGTTTTTCAAGCCTTGTTTGTACCAAGGGTTTAAAGAATGAAATGAATTTTCCTATTTTACAATTTTGATTTTTAAAAGAAGTGGAATCAGGAAGATATTCTTAGAACCATTAATTAATAACCTATCCACTATTTTCCTATCATAAATCCTTAACATGAAGAGAGATGGAGAGCTTTTTTATCACCAGTTTTCAAAGAAACTAGAATGTCAGTAGGTTTATTACTATTATTACTTAAAACAATACTAACATAATAATACCATCATAGGTTCCAATGATATTTCTTGGTCAGCTTCCTTTATTGATATCTCCGGTTAGGAAAAAAGATGGGAAGTTGCGGTTTGCGCTGATTTTTTAAAGATTTCGTACTTTACTTAACTATGCAAAAAGAGAGATAGCCAACTAAATTTTTATGATAATGCGCAATAACTGTTGTAATGTCAATCTCTCCACCTTGAAAATAATTTCCAACGATTTCCCTTGGCCGATTCATCAATTTTTTTTTTACATAAATTGTATCTACGATTATTAGTTCCTGAGGTATGGCCCGCATCCATCCCTAGTAGGCCACCCGGTACGTGCTAGTAACAAGTTATTCTCCGAACTGTTCACAACTATTCAACTTTATTGACTTGTTCCGGATCATATCATCAACCAGTTGCCGAAGGCGAATGAAATAAATACATGCGAGTTGTTAAATTTGCTTTACAGCATCTAAATAGAACGTTGGATTAATGGAACATAAATTTGTTTGAGTTTTGTAATTAAAAATTCATAATTAATTTAATACATCATTAGTTTGCTGATTGTTGAAATCCTTAATTGTTCGGTTTATTATAATTATAGATCACGTGGAACAAAAAACTGCATGAACTAACAAACACATTACCACAATTTGATTCATCATTAATTAACAATGATTACCACAACCTGGAACTAAGTATTGAAATATTCCATGATCTAAAAAACAATTGAAATAAATAAAAACTTGAGATTCGCCCTGCTTCCAATGTTTTTCAAACCCTTCGTAGTTAAATTGTAACTCTCACGCTTCCAGCTGCTCGATATCCACGGTAAAATCCATGGAATGGGAGTTTTACTGACGTCCCCAGCTTCTCTCTGAAGACGACTCTCCTCAATCACACCAATAGCCCAACTAGCTTCACTCGCACTATGTGTCATGTGACAGTGGCCAATACTAAAAACTAAATCCACAATTTCTGGACTGAAAAAAATCCTGTATGATATAAATTTCTATGCTGAATACAATTCCTGGCTGGTATAAAATCCTGGAACATATTTTTTGGGATACAAAGTTACTGTCATGAAGATACTCCCTGGGGCACCATTCTTGTACCTTATTCAATACCTACCAAAAACACAATTCCTGCTGGATCACAATATTTGTGTCACCTTTTGGTCACCATTCCTGATTTATGAAGAAGTTGACATTTAGACAGAAAAAGGAAAGTAATTAGTAAATGCACAATTTTAATTTTCAGTTAGAAAAGAACTTGAGCAATTATAGTTTTATTTAATATATTTATAATCTCACTACCCATTGAGCTAGTTTTGTTTCATACAATGGATAAAAACGCATTCCTTCAAGTGACGATATCTGAATATGGTATTAAGTGAATAGAAAAGTTCAACCTCTGAAGTTGATTGCCTGCCAGTACCTAGCCAGCACCGGACTCGGTACCAAGCCAACAGCTTTTTACTGGTGTTGGCCTAATATATGATCAATCACTCTATGTATGTATGTATGTATGTGTGATTTTTGGGGTGACATTCACTGAGACCTAAAAGGTCTATTGTGCCCCCTTACTTCTACTCAGTTTCTGAGGAGAGTCTCAGAAACTAGTAGTTCCTTTAGTCCTATTTCCCTGAGGAATTTTAGGATGTCTGCAGGCTTCAACTTAGGCAAATGTTCCTCTTCTATCCAGTAATCTCCCAGGTGCTGTGCTCTAGGATTCTGGAGTACTGTGCAGTTGGAAAGTATGTGGATGGAGGTTTCTTCTTCCATTCCACAAAATCTGCATTCTTCTTCCTCCACTATTTTGAGCTTTTTCAGGTGCCCATTCAGGCGACAATGTCCCGTTAGGATCCCTGTCAAAACTCTTAGCGCAGTTTTACTTTGACTTATGCATTCTTTTGATCTCAACAGGTTGTAGTCACCCAGAAGAGTCTTTGATTGTATAAGCCCTACTAGATCTTTCCAATGGTCAGATCTTCTCTTTTTCTCGGCTTTACTAATTTCTTCCAATATTACATTGGAGCTGATTCCGCAAAAGGGTTCGGGCCCCCAGAAAGGTATTTCAGTCCCCCTCTTTGCTAGTTCATCTGCTATTTCATTTCCTTCTATTCCAGTGTGTCCTGGAATCCATAGTAAGGTGACTATGTTGTTCTCGCCTAGTTCATTGAGTTTGTCTAGGCATTCCCACACCATTTTGGAACTGATTACCCAAAAGCTCAGTGCCTTAATGGCTGCTTGACTATCCGACATTATGATAATCCTTTGTCTTCTGTATCATTTATCAATATTGAACTGGGCGCACTTTCTTATGGCGTGGATTTCCGCTTGAAAGATACTTGGGGTTTTTCCCAAGCTTTCAGAGTGTTTGGTTCCTGGCCCGAACACTCCTATCCCAGTTCCTTCTATTGCATTTGAGCCGTCTGTATACCATTGAATGGCATTCTTTCCAAGTCTGGTAATGGTATTTGGATCCCATTCCTTCTTGTTGCTCATTTCCGTAACGAATTTCTTTGAAAAGTTATATTTTTTCATCATACCGTCTTGTGGCATGTCCCAGGTTGTCTGATTTCTAAGAAGTGAGGAGGTGTTTTTTTAATGATTCCCTCTCTACTTAGTCTGTATCTTGTTCTTTCTGCAACACTTTCCACCACCATATGTAAAGGGGTGAGGTTGAGAATCACTTCCATGGCTGCCGTTGGGCATGTTCTCATTGCTCCTGTAATGCATATACAGGCTAGTCTTTGAATTTTGGAGAGGTTTTCTCTCGTCGTCAATAGGCTAGTTCTACTACACCAGGCAATGGCTCCATAAGTGATGATTGGTCTCACTATGGCAGTGTACATCCAGCTTAGGATTTTTGGGTTACAGCCCCAGTTTGCTCCTGCCAGATTTCTGCACACCATTATAGCCATTTTTGCCTTGTATGTAATCTCCTTTTCGTGTTTGTTCCACAGGAGTTTACTGTCTAAAGTTAAACCTAGATACTTGACTTCTTGTCTCCATTCAATCTCAATCTCAATCACTCTAAGAGCTCATCCATATCTCAAATGTGGTTGTATGAAATTAAACCAATGGTTCAATAAAACTCAAAGTCCAAACCACAAAATTTTTAATAAAAGTTCCTCAAAAGGACACTTATAATGTGTGCTACTAGTTTCGGTACAATATTACCATCATCAGGCTACAATATAAAGAGAAAAGGTAAACTTAATACATGAAGATCTTACAAGATTATGTTCAAATAATTAAGCAAGAAATGTTAATAGATATAAAATGAATATGAAAATTTAATCTTCGAAAAATCGTAGAGACCTTAATAATAGATATAGGGACTTGAAATTTTTGGAGGACACGGTCAGATAGTGAAGGAATATGGAAAAAAATCAGTGCACAATATGTATATTTTGGTTCGGTTCCTATAAACTACCTCCGTAACATCCCTTTTAAAGACAAACCCTGGTGAATAGAATAATTACTTGATTGATTAAATTGTTGAAATACAAAATGTTCAATTAATATATTGATCATAATTAATATTTATTGGATAGTTGTGAAACATTTCCAATCACGACCTAGTTTCTGTTCCCTGAAATCATTTGGAATGATAATTTCCATACATTTCCTGAATTCAAATGAAATATTGGAAATGGAAAGATTCTATATCGGGATTGAAAAGCGAAGGAAAGTATTATGAAGTTAAGTTTTTGTTTTGTATGGTGGGTACGATATTGTCTAACGATAATGTTTTGCAATATTTTATACAGGTTGAAGAAAAAACTAGTGACTTAGAAAATTGATAACTCGCTGCAAGATGGTGAATACAAAATTGTAGAAAAAACGGTACCGATTAAAAAGACGAAGAATTCAGAATCTAACAGCTACCAAAAGCATAAATGGGATACAAAACAATTGATGAGGAGATAAAAACCCAACACCAACAGATGGTACTGAAACATAATAGGAACTAAGCATTCTCGGCTACCTTATCATTGGACGGTGTGTGTCGATGTAACTTTATTGAAACTTTAGTTCTTTACGTCAGGTTATGTTTGAGCGACCGGGGGTCGCGACGCAAAAGATCTGACCGTTACGTTACGTTATGTTACGTTGCTTCGTTATGTGCCTTGCTTGCGTGCGTGTGCTCTCTCCTGAGTCTCTCTCTCATGAGTATCTCTCTCATTTAAGAAGCAGCGATATTCATATGCTTCGGCCGGGAATCGAACCCGGGCCGCCCGCGTGCAATGCGAGCATTCTACCACTGAACCACCGATGCTATATTAAAATTTTATGCAAAGCTGGTATTCGCAGTGCTGGTGATCTACTTGAATTTGTTAGGATAAATTATTACTATTATTTCCATAATTTTTTTTGCGCGATTGATCTTTTTTGTTTATTTACAGCATCGTTTGTCAGGACGGTAGGTTGTGTTTACTGGTTTCTAAGTTTAACACGTCGGTAAGTGATTTACTTACCGTTCAGACGTAGAAAAGTAATAAATATATAAATAAATGAAAACAATTTCACCAAAATGCAAAATATATTTTAAACTGATCGAGAAGTATAAATTCAAATTATTTTATTTGGAATTTATTTCAATAGGATCGCGCAAAAAATGGTATAAGCATCTCGAACGTTAAGGGTAATTACAACGTTTGCAAGTAGATTCCTCTCGTAAAATTGGACAAAATGATGTGACGATAAAGGGGTCTAACAATTTACTTTTCGAAATACATGGTGTTGAAATTTTGAAAACTTGAATGTTTTAATTCGATAACTCTAAAATTGATGGATAAATTGATTTGACATTTGGCAGGTTGTTTTTAAATGTAAAAAGGCATATTTTGATAAAAAGGGTAGTTTGTGCAACTAGTGTGGATATGATGGCCATATCGTACGAGGAAGAAGTTTGAGCACGACGCTTTAGGCGGAGCTGGCGATGTGAATTTTGTGGCCCCTTTATTTGTGGTGGGGAACGCTGAATACTTTAATATAATGTTTCTTCTCAGAATCAATTAGATAACTATACACAGCATATATAGAATGCTAACATTCTCATCAAACCAGTCGACTATATACAGTTGACAAATATAAGTACAATACATGTAGAAGTATTGTGTACTGCTCAACTATAATCGGTAGGTTCTCAAGAAAAACCGCATGTAAACAAAGACCACAAGTGATCTATTCTAAATCGGCTGCATATGGGAAGACTCGCATTTAAATTCAACCTTATCCACTTGCCTAGGTCAATCAATATTCATGTGATTTTGTTTTAAGCGGTTTTATTTAGAACGAACCTACTATAGGCACAGATTATAAAGAGGACAGATACAAATCCCGGTAAAACATCAAACGATTTTCAGCTCCGTCGCCAATGACCTTGGACCTTTAACTCGGTATGGCCTTGCCAGTTTAAAATATTCCCTGAATTTCTTACCAAATTGCAGTGTTGACTCGGGGACAATAGTTATTTGTTTAACTGGGCAGCAAAGTAGTAGATTGACTACCGAGGCTGAATTCATAGCCGAGCGTAGCGCGAGGCTAGGAATTCAGCTAAGGCTAAGGCTGTCGTTGCCGTGATGTTTATCCATTTTATAAGAATAATAAACTATATCACCATATTTTTATAGTTAATATTACCACAACGCACAATCGATTAGTCAAATAACACAATTAATATCGCCGATTGAACACCTTCAAACGATGAAGCAAAAAAAATGGCTTCATGAATGTTGAGAACAGATTACAAGTGATTTTAAGCATGTTTTGACGTTTTGATTTTGTTAAGTTAGGTTAGCCGTCACCGTTATTGTGCATGGTTGCCAAGGATGTGGTTTGTGAAAAAAGTATATATATTTATGGTATGATTTTTATACATAATAATCTTTTTAATTGTATAATTCTTTTAATGTTAATAAAATTGATTTAAAACAAGTTATTATCGAATATTTGTATCTGTATAACTATCACACTTTAAAAAAATGCTTATAAAATATTTGACCTATGATCGTAAATTGAAGGAGATATTTTGCAAATTGACAACTCTGTTGACAAATTTCGCGAAGCAGCCCGAACGGAGTCGACATAAGACGATGGGCATTTAAACGGGTATGTCCACCCATCTCTCTCTCTTTTTACTGTTCTCTGTCAAGCTTTCGTATCTCTTTATAATCTGTGCTATAGGTGTATACCTATAACACTGGAATTATGTTCACTTTTCAATTTTAGGATGATATTTGCAAATTTCGCAGCCACTTACTTGCAGCTTTGCGTTGATTGTTATTTTCACAAAATTTAACTGTATTCCAGATAATGCTTCGGAAAAGTTTTACTGAATTATTGATTTAATAGTCATAAAGTGCTTTATCCAGTCGATTTTTTTCCTGTAATTTAAGATCCATTTGTTCTCAATTTATATAAAACTGTCTGGAAACCATTGTAGATGGATACATTGGAAGATAAGAAGGAGAGGAAGAAGGAAAACTGCACACAGTTCGATTATTAATTTTTAGGCTACTAATTTTGCTATAAAATTCTCACGAAGCCATATTTCACGCGTTTTTTCAGATAAAAATTAACTTTCAAGCGAATACAATAAACGTATCAAGTTTTCACTTTTCGTGTATAAAATCTTACAGTATTAGTTACTTCCAATTTCCTTTTACTTGAATTAATTCATGAAGTAGTAGGACACGTAATCTTCTTATGATATAGTTTCTTAAAATCTGCCTGTCTGATAATGGTGTCGAATTTCACTGGAAAGTTTATGTCGAGCATTCGTCATAAAATAAATCCGAGTCTCAGCTGATTTGAGCGTATCGAGTTCGAGAACAAATTGGGTAGATTTGTCAAAGGAATCCTGGAATTCAGTTCAAACAATTTTTCATATTTATAAAGCAGTTTTAAACAATTCGAACTCTTGTACTTTGGAAATGGATATAATTTTTAACAGTTTTTTTTATAAAATCGCATAAATTGAAACCTGGCCTATTATAATACCACGCAATATTTTATTTTATTATTTATGATATGATATTAGAGAGATTGAGCAAATGCGAATAGCTCTCTCTCTCTCTCTCTCTCTGCTATCTGCTCTCTGCTCTCTGCTCTCTGCTCTCTGCTCTCTGCTCTCTGCTCTCTGCTCTCTGCTCTCTGCTCTCTGCTCTCAATAACTCTCAGTTGAACTTATCTATTGCTGTTACAACGTTGTCATTGAATTGAAATGGCAAAGCACAGTTCACTAGCCTACTAGTATTTTAAGCTACACATACACTTAACTTAATGCTTTAAAAATAGTTGTCATTGTGTAGTGTATTATACACCAAGGTGGTGATGACTATTATTAGACAGTTATTGGAAACAAGAATTTACTGCCTTGCAGTAATTGTGATGACCTTAAATAAATAGTGCTCAACCTAAAAACAGACTTAAAATTTGGGGTTATTGAAACATAAAACTCTATAATTAAGATTAAAGTAGGTGTCACAGATGACACAGGTCACCTACACATTGTGACATATAAATATGAAACATGAAATAAAGTCGGGATAGTGCACTGCAGTAATTGCGCACAAATAAGGACAAGCACTAACCTTAATAATGTTTCCCTTATTCAAAACATCAAATGCGCATGCGTATATGTCAATATAAGGACAGCACTATTACTGCTTGACCTTATAAAAGTTCCAATAACTCTCTATTATTGCCACGAGCGGAATAAGGTGCGAAGCTTATAAATGTTTTCTCCACCATGGTGTATATACAATTTTCTCCACTACTGATAGCCAAATTTAAAACGAAAATTGAGAATAGTTGACAAACGCACCACGGGAAGCGTTTCCCTCGTCGTCCGACTAACAAGTACACCATCAGCTCCCGATATATCATGAACGTACTTGTTATGTCATCAGTCATTTTCGGTTGAGCGCGAATTTCAAACTAATGACATTTTTATTCAAATAATTCCATCTTGACAGGTAATTTCATGCAGGAAAGATGTTAAAGACAGTCTTCAGGGTATACCAAATTATGTTGCACAAGTTTTTGTTCAACTACTATCCCTGAATTCTTAAAATATTTAAATTTGTCCATCATTGACCTAGGTTAATAATATAAAAGTGTTAACCACTAATAGAGAAATTTAATTTCTCAGTTGGCTAGAAGAAGCAATAATTGTCAGCTTCACAGCTAGTAGTAGAAAAAAAAACTATTAGTTAGTTCCATATTGCAAAAAATCCTCCATTTGCCCTAATAACAGTTCTTTGCCTTCATCTGATCACTTTCTGGAATTAAATTATCATTTATACAAATATATTATCATCAACCAAACCGATCAATAAATAAATATAGTTGTCTCTTTTTACGATTATTACGGCAAATTTGAAGAAACTATAACGTATGTCTTGTTGTTAGTCTCGTGAAGAAGACAATCGATCGTATGTTGTTATGTTTGATTTATATTTACCGAAAGAGATAGTATGAATCGTAGATTGGGTCACGTGATGGAAAAGCTTCACCGTTTCTACTGTACAAAATATAAATAGTCATTGTCAAAACGAAAATATCAGAATTAAAATTACGCTGACTTATCGCTAGACGTAAAATTTTACTCTGAGAAATGTCTCTATTATCACAATCAGTTTTCGGCTGTGTCCATTAAATTGTTAAGAAACGACAGATTTGCAGATTCTTGTTAAATTGTTTTTTGTTTATTCAAAATATAAAACATAAAATATGTTATTTGACAAAAGGAAGAGATAAGCAACTCTAATCAAGATTGAAAGGATCTATCAAATAAATGCTCAAAGGAAAACTGATTACAAGCCTAGAATGGCGAGCTATTGTTTTTGACAAGAAATAGGTTCAGGTGTCAATTATCATGAATACTGAAAATCGCCAAATGTGCCAATTAGATTGATCCAAAGCCGTTGTGGCCGTGACTTCACCAAACTGGCATAGAATAAAAATTGATGCACAGGTGTGCAACATTTTTCAAGAAAAGGTTTATAATATTGTTCGACTTATCTTGCCAAAACAAGCATCTTTTCGTGTCAACCAATGCTTAAAGCATTTTTGAAGATTCTAATTTACAGTTAATTAAATGTATTATAACAAAGTAAGACTCTTTTGAAAGTTGACATTTTAAAAAACTCTTCAGAGTAGTTTCACATGTTGTTACTTAAAGTTCAGCAAAGCACAAAGTTTATATCAGCGCCAGTTCCTATCGTGACATTGTAGCACTAAAACATCCGTCTAGAGAAATTACTAAACTTCTCGAATGGCGAGAATCTTAAAATTCAAAAAACAAAAACTCTAACAGCTTTCAGAGTGTGTTAAAGCTGTTATATCAACTCTATGCTTCAAGACTGCAGTTTATACAGAGTGAGTACCGACCAAATGGACGGGGATTTACATTTTTTCTCACTTTGGTAGAAATATTCAATTTATTGTTACATCGGACCTGTATTGAGGATATGTAAAGGTTCATAAAGAAGAAGAATACATACATAATTATCTAAAAATGTCAATCGAAAGTTGAGAAATGTCATAGAAAACTCGAAAACTGTCTGGACTAGGTGGGAAGTATAAAAAGCGGGACAATTGAGTTAGTTGTTGAGGTTTAAAAATTTGAGATCTTTGTTCTGATAGTGAGACGTTATTTGTATTGAAGAAATAAGATAACATTAGTAAAAGAAATAACATTGGTGACAGCGGTGGGATATAAGAAATAATATTTAGATCTGCTGATAGTAAATACTAGATCCCAAATGAATTTCTAAATTCTCCAATAATAGCCCACGGATTAGTAGTGTAATGAAAACCCAGTGGTAGTTATAGGACTGATGGGTAGCCTTAATGTCCATACAGACTGATGGATCTGAAGCGGAGATATGTGTGGGAGTCGAATTTGGCTGATTTCGATCCTGATGATTTTGTTTATCAAATTTAACTATATGTCAAAACAGCAAATAAAATAAACGACATGCCGAAAACCCAGATATACGTCACAATCGATGACGCGCACCAAGAAGGGTATTATTTCAACTCTTGATGGCATTTCCGGTTGAACTGGAAGTATGATTACCAAAAAAATGTACATCAGATGAATTTTGTTCCATTACACTCACCTGCAAATTTTCATAAATATCGTTCTTTTCGTTTAAAATATATTTACTTGGTTCCATACTTCATCCCAACCCCGTATATCTATCAAGCGATACAGTTCAGTGAAGGACACTCATTCGCCAAAATATACGGCAAACCTCATGGACAGAGAGAGAGAGAGAGAGAGAGAGAGAGAGAGAGAGAGAGAGGAGAAACTGCATAACATATCACATGCCAAAGCGACAGCCTGGCTAATGTGCGGTTTCTTGTGCTAGGAGATGTGAAGCCACCGGTAAGAAATAACATGAAAGATTCAGTCCCCAGGCTGATTGGCTTCATGGAAAGTGTCGGGCTGGAGAATGTAATCTAGATGATTTAGAGGACCACAATATGTCTGACGTGAAATATACTTATTAGCCACCTCCTAATATCTTGAATATTATTCCGGAATAATTATTTTAGATAGCTGTTAAAGAATGTTGTAAAGTATATTCAGTAGTAATACCCCTGGAGCGCTATTCTGTACGCGGCATTGACAGTCGTCGGTATCGGTATGTTAACAACAGCCATCGGTTGCGCTGCCGACGGGGCTAATATAACGCTATTCTGTATGCCACTGTTTTCGACGCTCGCAATTGCAACCAAAAATTATCGGCATAGAAGTGACGTCACTCGATTCGGTACATGTGGCCAATGAGCGATGAGGGAAACTGTCAAATTTTTAAACAAACAAAAGTTCACGTTGAAGATTAGAGGTTAACTGGGTAAATTATTCCTCAGGATATAGCCCAAAAAATGAAGAAGAAGATTAAAGGTTATATTTTGGTTTCGTTGGAAAGTAGGGTTATATAATTAGATAATAGATAGTGATAGTGACATATTTTTTATCTGTTAGCATAAACGATACAATTCATGTTTATATTAACATTAACAACTTCAAAAACTCGAAATTAAGAGTCAACTAGTATTGAAGAATTGATCTGGCGTTAACATAATATATCTCTTTTTTTAATTTTCAAAAATAGGATAAGAAAGGATATTAATTATTTTAAAGGAGTTTCTTGTTCTATCAAAACTCAGCGTTATAATACCGCTCAGAGGGATAATTTGATTTAGTACATTCAAATTTTACTGAAGGGAAATTTTGTGTAAAAGATGGGAAGGACTTATGAAACACTAGATTCAACACTATACACAATATAGTTACTCTTCAAATATTAAAAAGTCACTTAAATAATCCGCAATTCCAGTCAAACATCAACAAATAATGAAAATTTCCTTTCAACGGAAATCGATAACGGTTACCGTGGGGCTCATTAGATCACGGTAGACATACAGATTCTCATCGACTCGAATTCGCGATATCGGTCGGTGAAAAGGTATACAGAATGCCGCACATGCGACTTACCGACGGCTGTCGATAACTGAGTCTTACCGATACCGATTTCTCTCCGAAATGAGTTACAGAATAGCGCTCCAGGGGTCTTGATAATACCGAGATAATTTTGTCATAGAGAATGCTGAAAGCGTGTTGCTTGATAATAGCCCAAGGCTATTATCTTTGAGCAACACGCTTGAAGGATTCTCTACGACAAAATTTTGAGTATTTATCAAGACCCGAGGAGTATTCGATAAGATAGATTTTTTACTTTGTAGCTTTCAAAAAATTGATTGTCAATCTGATGTTTAATAATTTTCAATACAAACTTTATTAGTTTTAATCAAATATAATTCATTTTTATGTAAAACTACAGTTGTGAAAAGTACAATTGGTAAATTAATTGAATCGTTAGATGCAATACCAAATCTTCGCGACATTTTTAATCCAGTTGTCAGTTTGACGTTTAATTAATTTTTAATAAAAAATAAACACCAAACTGAAAACACCACATGTAGGGTATTATCGCTGTAATACAGCGGTATTGGATGAAATTTGACACATGACTTGAAATTGAGTAATTTGATTGGTTTCTATATTCAGTAAAAAATTATCATATTATTTATTGTGAATTTCTATTTATTTATTTATATTTCCATCAACCCCTAGGGTTATTAGCGACAAAATCATTCACATTTGATTCTTTTAGATTACAATTTGGATATCATATTTATATCTTCAGGCTTACCCAATAGATTTTGAACATTACTAAATAGTTCACATTGTGGAGGTTCAGCTTTTGTAATGATGTAACTATGAGTGACGTTGGTATGGTTTGATAATATGACTTATTTTATTATAAAAAAAATTACTTTATGGCAGAATGACATTTCTTTATCATAAAAAAATGTATTGTATCGGTAAAATATATTTCTTTACCATAAAAAAGTATATTGTCTGGGTTAACGATATGTTTTTTATTCGTAAAAAATGTATCTTCCCAGCAAATGAGATATATTTTTTTGTTGAAAACAAATGTTCCTTCTTCAAGAAAACTATTAATTTTCACTCAAATTCAACATATTTATCATAACCGAGCCATAATTTTCATAAACATTATATTGCCTTATAGTGAAAAAATATATTTCCCCAAATAACCGAATTATTTATGGTATTGTTTTTTGCTTATGGAAGTTACCTACATGCACTATTCAATACACTGAGCTTTTGAAATGTTTCTAAATATTTGGAAATATATTAAAAGTTCACGGTGTATTAAGCAGTATGGGTAACTTCCACAAGGTTCTCTAAATGATTAGGTTACTAGGAAAATATATTTTTCACAAATATTCTAAGCCGTTTCCAGACTATGTCGAACAACAAAGTTGACTTTCGTTTTGTATGTGTGGAATAGTCGATCGAATTGGTCGATGGTTAGTCTGGACACGGATTAAAATTACAGTATTTTTATGACACACATGTTTAAATCTAATAAAAATTAATGGTCTTTATTTATGAATAAAACTGTTCAGTAGGAAAGCAGGATAGGAATAAAAAACTTGCTGCTGAATATTTTGATTTATTAAAAAGAAAACTATACATTTTTAAAATAGATACCATACATTTATAAAATGGAAACCATACATTGTTAAAATTAAACATACCTACATGATCTAAAACATAACCAACAATGGTATCCACAAGATAGCCTTGTCTATCCTTAAGTGTGCTCATTGATGCTTTCCCCATGGTAGCTTTTTGGAGTTCTTGGAGTATATCTGACAGGTTTAATTGAGAAATGTGTATGTTTGAGGTACATTTCGCTTGCTTGTTACTTCTACCTACTTGAATATACCTAATTGTCATTTATTTCCTTACCTTCAAAGATATTCACAATTCTTGTAAGCGCCATAAGTTTAACAATTCGTTCATTCTATTATTAAATTTATTTTTATCCAGAGCACTTTAACTACATACTTCACAAAAACAAAATAATCAGTAAAATTGCAAAAACTGATCTAATTTCACATGCAGACTGACGCCAAACGTATACAGGTGGTGACCGTTACTGAATAATAGGGAAGGGTGGGGTGAGAATTCTTTGTTTCAATTGCCACATAATTTGTAAGCCAATGTGATTTCTTACTGGTGAAGAAATATGTGATTTGTAGCAAATAAGTTTTTTTCTCGTAACAATAAATGTACAATTATACTGAAATACTTATTTTTTCGGTATAAAGTAGATCTTATTTGAGGCTAATAATCTATGGGCTTATTTAAAAAATGTAAATTTCTGTCAAAACTTTCTAATGATTTACTATGAATATTTAATTTGTTGTTTTAAAGTGATGGAAAATTATTCAAGATGTTAGGTTTTTGCTCTGGGTAATGAAAACAGTTTTTACCCAAATAGCATAGGTATATTTTATAACAAAATATTATATTGTGCTTTGTAAACTTTTATAGTTTCTGAAGAACAATTGTATGAAGGTGTGCATATAGAAGAACAAATTTTACATTTAAGAAATTACACTCGAATAAATCATTTTTCAATATCAAAATTTCCCAATATTTTAACGTTAATATGGCTTCTTAATAATAAATAAGCAATGTTAGTTTTAAACAAAGGGGGGTCAAACAAATCAGTTTATTTGTCTATAAATAAGTCTTCTCTCGGTGTAGTAAATCGAAAGTAGCAAATTTCCGCAACTAAAAGAAACGTTCAAATGTATAATAAGAATTAAGTTATAGTTCTGTGTGAATATATAAATAGTGTTCGACTTCGTGTTTTATTCAGTCAACTCTCTAATAATTGGGAAAATAGTTCGCTAATTATCAGCTCACGTTAACTTGCGTAATTCAATTTGTATATGGCCAAGGTTTTATTATCGAGTAATTTTGATAGTGGTACCTACATGCCACTCATTTTACCAAAGTTGTTGCACTTTTAAATTCACGTACAGCTTTATGTCCTGTAGCAGGCACTGAATTTTGTCTTCCACTCTCGGTTTCACTGGTAGTGTCTTCCGAGCAAGTCTATTGGCATCATCGTTCCCTCATTGGAAATGTATATTATACTGAGAATTAACATTAACAAAACTCCTAATACCTCCTATCCACCCTCGCACAAACTATGATTATTATACAATTTATCATTCTATTTCATATATCATATTATTTGGAAGTAATTTGTATGACAATAACAAAGCTCAATTCCGTTGCAATAAACTTATAATAACATTGTTCAATAGGTTATATATGGATTGTACAAATTCCATCCACTCAAATATTAATTCGGACGAATTTAGTTGCATTGAAAATTATAATGTATGCGAATATTCCAAAAATGAGGTTGTTATGTTCGAGAATTATTTTGTACTTGTTATTGTACAATTTTTCAATGAAAACATCTCATAATATGTCAACTCCATCCCTCTCAGTCTTACAACTCTACAATTCAAAACATTCAGTCGCATATAACGTGCAAAGATTTATCTCTACTACTTGAACAAGACAAAACCAGCTGAGATTCGTAAAGCTATAAGGCTTTTTTAATGTCTTAAAAACTGGAAAGGCACTGAGTTGAGAACTTTATTGATTTATTTGAGAACCTTCATTTTAGAAGACATATTAAGCATTTACTTCGTATGGATAATCGTCCATTAATACAAATAGCGAAAATAGTTACAGAGCTTCAAAATTCAAATACCGATTTCATTTCTGGCAAACCACACATATCTACTCCATATTGTTACGAACTCAGTGATTCAGAAGCCGGTCCTGTTTGAACTAGAAATTTTGGCGAATGCAACCTATCTAGAAGATTCCATAGCAGAGTAATGCGATGGGTTATTCCCGATTGTTCTGGATGCTCCGTATACGTATACGGTATATTCAAGAAGGTACTAGAGTTACGAAGGACTTTATTATATACGCGGACTCTTGAGTGAGTATAACAGTTTTTCGGTATACAGTTCCAGTATACAGTAAGTGAACAGATAGTGAATTAGTGAATATAAATAGTGCGATATTTAAGTATTAAAGATATATCAGAACAATTATTATACCGAGTGTAGATAAATTATTAGACATTAAGTGGTATGTATATAAATCAATTACATTATAGTGTGTAATTGTTTCTTCAATAAACCAATAGTAATTAGCCATAGTACCCGATTGTAATGTATAAAGTATAAAACAGGGTGTACTTTAAAGTGACTTTTGGATAGAAAGAACTCGTTACCTCAAAGTGGCAGATATTTTGAAGTGAAGAATGATACTTTATAGGGAGAATTCTAACTTTATCGTGGCTAAGTGCTTTTTGATTCCAAAGAGAGAAAAAAGCTGAATATTACTTTCATTTCAACTTAAACCTCACTGTCTTATCATATTTTATTTTTAAACTCAATTCTATAAGAGCACTGCTCACTTCACTAACTTTTAAATCATCAAACCCTCTTCAGACCCATGTCCGGACGTAAATTCCAATACCCGATTACTTTAAGATAAAGGAGAGTATACGAGACGTATAGCATTACCTTAGAAATGTCGATAGAGGCTTTTCTCTGAGCGACAAAGTTTGCAGGGCACTTTGGAAAGTGGAAGTATTAATTAACAAGAAATTTTGTCCAAACTTTTTCAATGGTTCTTGAAAATTAGTTTGAGTCTTTTGAGAAAGAATTATAAACTAAATATCTTGTTTCTAGTGAATGCTTTATATATATATTTATTTGCAGTATGCTGCGTAATTAAATTAATCACCAAAGTCTCTGGGTAACAAATTGCTATGAATAACTGCTGGTATCTCAATTGTTACAAAAGAACTAACCGGAAAAGGAATTTCTGCAAAACCATAACAATCTGCACTGACAGTAGACAAGCCCTTTTAGCGTTGAACAGACAACGTGTTATATCTGGGTTAGTATTGAAGTGCCACCAAGATGTAGCTAACGCCTCGGCAGATAACAATATTATCCTGAGGTGGGTTAAAAGGCACAACTTATAATTTTATACTATGTGACACATCGTTTTTGACTGTTTTCCGGCCAGATTGATTGAAAATGTCATTATTTTCATAAATACATGCTCTCTCAAATGATATACAAGGTGATTCCAGATGTTTTATTTTATTCCTGGTCTGGTGGACAAAGTTGCGGAGATAACGCTATAGGTTACTCAGTAAAAAATTGCAATTTTTTTAACTGCAGACAGCCCATTTAAAGGAGCTTCTCCAAATGCTATTTATGATGAATGTGAAGTGGAAATTGAATCACCAATGTTGAGAAGAACAAGAAAAACTTATTTTGATGAAGCAGGTAATATTAGTTCCAAATGTTTACATCAGATTCAAATGCACATGCTGGTAAAAAAAGCGATATTTGTTAGAGCTGATCCGGACTTTGAATCAAATAAAATAATTTCTTTTAAAACACATAATATACGCCAACTTTGTTGATGAGCTACTGAAAAAGATTACCTGTTTTTTGGAAAAAAAAACAGTATTTAATAAAATTTAATTTGTAAAGAAATGACCCACTATTTTATTCAATAATTTTCAACATTAATAACACCACAAGCTATAAGAACAATATTATCTACGTATTTGAAAAAAATAAGATTAATACAAGCGTGTGGTTTTCAATAACCCTCTCAATGTGGATTCACAACGTATTTTATAAGGTAATTTATAACGATTCTGATCGAAGAAAAATGAAATCTTAAAAATACACAAGCAAAAAGTATGTTGACTTATCAGTGAATGCTTTGAGTCTTTTTATGCTTTTCTGTCATTGCTCCCATTTTTTTGCATCCTTATTAATAGAAATAAATGTTTTGTTAGATGTTTTAATTGTAGTACTTTTACATTCTGGAACCGCACAATATTTAAAGCTTTTTTTACTTTGGTTCTGGTCCATTGTGTCGAATGGTTTGAATTATTTCTAAACGTTTTTATTTCATAAATACAACACTGTTTAGAGTTTGCTAAAACGTATAATAATAGGCATATAAGCAAGCAAAATACTGTTACCAGCTAAGTAGTCATCTAACCGAAAACCGATCCGCGCGGTATCCGCTCTCTGGGAGAGATTTCATATGCGATGACGTCACGCCTGAAATTCGGACAGGAGCGCTGTTTGATGTATATAATTTTTAAGGCGACTTAATCTCGCTGACGTCTAATTTTTTTGCACAGAGCCTCAAGATGATATGAGGCTATCAGCGCAACAGTAGTCAATTCACGAATACTAATTAACAAACAAAAGTTGCAAAGAAAGTAACATAATTCTCCAAATAAAAGTTCCTACAAACCAAAAAGTGTATTCAGTAACTAATATTTTATTCTCAAGTCTAATCTTCGACTTCTTCTTCTGAGTAAACAGCTTCTGGAGGATTTTCTGTCGTTTTCAAATTTTTGTAAAAATTGTGGTAAACCGGTGGTATAAAAGGAGCCAGTTCTAAGAAATCTTTTTTCTTTTTGGCGTCAATTTTATGCCCATTAGGATACAAAATACACAGCTGATCATCTTTACCAGAATTTGCAGCTTTTCTTTTGGCCATGCTAACCGAATCAAATAAAGCCTATTCATTATTGGAGTATTTGTAAAAAATACAAAATGGACTTTTCTTAGCAATACCTACTGCGTTTCCAAGTATTTTCTTTTCTTACGCGTTTTTTACATTTTACTCGTTCTTGTGTTTCGTCTTCACTGTGACTTGCCTCTGAAGTATCATTTTCGCCTTCGTATTCTGACCCGGAGAATTGAAATGGTTCCTCATCCGTGTATTCCGATTTTTAAAACAAACAAGGAAAAAATTGAAACTAAAACAGAAAACTGACCTAACCTCAAAATTGTTAACATATTTTCTGAATCAATTTTCAAACAACACCTATGCAAATGGCTTACCTTCAATATTGGAAGAACAACTAGCCATAACGATGCTCAAAATAATAACTTTTGCAATAATTTATCAACGAAATCACCTGTTTTTACTTGTAAACACGTGTTTATTATTTACGCACTAAAATAAAAGCAACAGTGGCCTTTGCCGGGTTAGGCCAGTGTTCCATTATCTTACGCCGTTGAATTTTTCACTCAACGCTTACGCGGAATATTAATGAATGCGAAAAGTAAATATATAGTACTGCCATCTAGTAACGAAAAGTGGAAGGTTGCTTAGGCTACTGTTACCTAAAAGTTTATATTGTTTGAAATAAGAATATGCATTAAACGCAAAATATCGATTTTGTGGGTTAGGCCATTGTTGCGCTGATAGCCTCATATGCTCTTCCGAATTGTGAAATAAAATAAAAACATATAGGTAAATGAGCCCATTGCGGAACTAGCCAAATTTTCCACCCATGCTCAATCCCTTAAGGGCGAGTTGTACCAAACACCTAAACTCGGTTTAATGATAACTGATGTTTAGACTGTGGCTGATTGATGTATTTATTATCAAAAATTACATCAGTCTAAACATCAGTCATAATTAAACCGAGTTCAGGTGTTTGGTACAACTCGCCCTAAGAGATGGGATGAAATCAAAAGATGGATGGATGGAAAAACCTACGTTTAACAGTAGGATTTCTGACTGGCCACTGTCAACTAAGGAAACACCTCCATACTATGGGGCTAGTGGACACACCTCTATGAAGGATGTGTGAACAGGAAGATGAAACTGTCAGGCATGTCTTATGCGAGTCTCCGGAGCTTAGAACATAAAACAGACAAGAAGGAGTCTTGTCACTCATTAGCTGTATAAGAAAATGCGACGGAAGTCGCCATTTGCAACACCCTAATTATAACTCATTCGTGAAGTTTACTGACATTTACTGACGTATATTGTAGGCACGTTTTTTTACATCATTCATTCACCATTGGTTGGATGACGTCAGTGTCTCCGCTGCAACGGCATCAGTGGCACAAAAACAAAGGCAGTAGTTATTTAAATCATCTGACCACTGATAATCTATTTCTAAGTTGATTGTTGTTATTAGCATTTCATCTGATAGTTCCACTTGAAATTTTTTCAATTTCAATGTTAATAGCGCCGTCAATACCTTGTTACCACATTTTAAATTTATTTCTATTAATTCGTCCATTTCTTTGACTTTTTCAAAAAATCGTTAGTTTTTTTAGGTTAAGCTGTCATTTATTGAACCACCAAAGTTATCCACCACCTCAATACAACGGTGGAGTGGTTTGTAATTTTGGTTGATGCAACTGTAGTAAATGAACGCGTCATTTCTTCAATCTACAATCCACCAATGAATATAAAAACGCAGCTGGTCGATTGGTGTATCTACCGGTGAATAAAAGAACATGCCTTGTTTGTGTAGTTTTTTTGGTGAAAATAAGTTTAAACGAAACTATTATCAGAAGAATTATTCTATATTCGTATTTTCATTGCTCCACAATATTGTTCGTATGGGACATAGGACAGCTTATAGTTTTATATTTAATACATTTCAATAAGCTACAATTTTGCGGCGACAAAAGAGATTACCAAAAGAAACACCACAGGTAATAAAATTCACATCCTTACGGATAGTAGACCCCAGCCACCCACCCACCCTTCAAATTCTTACACATACAGATCAGATACAGAAGCTACAATTTTAAAATTTCACATATCCCATACCCTATACAAACAGTACGCCACTGTCAAAACGGAAACGACTATTCGCCATTTGCAAATTCCTATTTGGACGCGAACTTATTTGGTAAATGCTCCTTCCTGTCTGTTTTATGTTCTAAGGTTCGGAGTTATCGTCAATAAGAGAGTGTGTGTTCGGTGAGACTTGGCCTACAGCTGTCTTTATAAAGGAGATGTCTCCTAGTGACCTGTCCACCTTCCTGGGAAGAAAAGGATGGACGATGACCTAGGAGGACAACTCCTCGGGAGTATGTACAATGGGTCAGAAAATGTGGTCCAAATGCTGTGAGCCTACAACTGCTATTAAAAATGGCTTTCAGTGTTAGTATTTCCACCACGATCTAAGACTTTTGGATGCATCTATGATAAACAAAATGAACTTTTATCGGAAAAATAGGGATAGTTTTATTATATGTAAATACACATAGACTTCATAGACAACTAGCCATCTGGCAAAATTACTGCCAGTGACTGGATTTGAAATTTTAAAATTTCATATGTAGGACCTAAATTCTTTAAATTGAATATTTTAGGAGCTTAACCATTCTCACTCATTGAACCTATTACCCTAGAAGATAGTGCAGGTGTGATTGTTGTGAATGAAGTTCCTGGTGAACTAGTTCAATACTTTTGTTAATGTTCCTCGTATATAAGCACTTTCTGCACATCATTTTCATGTAAACAACATTTTCTAACAGGTACTCTTGTCAACATCCTTAAAAATCCGTATAAATGCACTGTACAAAATAAAAATTTCTCATTGCACCTGCACTAGTTTGATAAAGATACTGTGTTTCGGATCACCAGTTTCAATTGAACATTAGTTCAAATCTAATAAGGATTTAAAGTAATAAATTTCATCGTTAAGAGGAAAGAACTTGAGAAGACTTTGACTCAAATGGTTACTTGTGTTTCAATTACATTGAAAGTGGGAAAGTAGGTAAAATGTTCCTAAATATCAAATAAAATTTGGTTATAACTTGGTTACCTACTGTTGTATTAAATTAAATTTTAAATAAAGTTAGCAGACTCGGAAGAATAAAAGGGTTCATTAACAATCTCAAAATACATTAACGACAGTGTTAATATAATTATTAAGTCCTGGAGGAAGTTTATTTCTGTGAATTTATTTGGCTGAATATTGAGGAGATTCTATTATGAAAAAATTTCCGGTTGGTTGGTTGGTATAACTGAGATTTGTCTGGTTTTGACAGATGCTCTTGAATAGGACTTCCTTAGAATTTTAATATTATCACCTATAAATAGCTATTTTTGACAGTTTATCAACTTTCAGTGAGATATTGGAACATTGCAATTGAATTTGCAACAAAAGTACCTGCACTTCGCTCATATAAAATGCATACAAAGAAATTGTTTTCTACGAAGTTTCAATGCTATAACTTGGAAAGCGACGAATATATGAGTTTTTGGGAGTATAACTATAATTTTCCAGCTTTCCCTTCGCTCCTAATCATCCCATTACTTTGCTGGGAAATGTGTTGTATTTGTATTTTTATTATCCACAATTCATCTTTTGACACCATTACAATTACTCAATTAGCTTTCGTGTTATTAACAAAAATGTAAAAAAGGTCAGTTTGTCGTTTTAAATGACCAACATTTGGGGGTCAAACATATATCAGGCTTATACTACTTTAATGTCTTTCACATGATGGCACAATATTATATCTACTAGCCTATTTAGTAAGGTACGGGTCTCCCATTTATTATACGGTAATACTTCTGAAAGTTACATACGGTATTAAACAAGGGCATTGTGAGTAAAACCACAACAATTATATAAATTCTGGAACAGTTTGGCTGCACCCTTAGGAAACATTTACACAAAATGGGCAAAGTTAGTTAACCTATGTGCAGACAATGTACAACCATTACAACTATTGAATATCTCTCCAGTCAAGTTGTGGCCTATAGAGAAGCCACGAAGCTTTTAGAATGGCAGTAGATAACATGCGAAATGGTACAGATTCAGTTCAGCTGAGCTGTTGAGTACCACCCAATCGAATGAATGAAATTTTTCCAGTTGAAGCGTTGTTTTTTCCATATACATAGCAATTTACTTCGATGTATTTATGAAAAACAATTTTAATTAGTTAGCTCTCATCCAGCTGATTATTCACAAAACGGAATGCACTTCCCAACCATTAGAAAGTAAAATCTCGCCGTGTAATACCGATACAGAAATTCGAGGTATTTTAATAGCCCTGATAAAGGGCTTTTAGCCGAAGGAGAATCACCCCACTCCTGAAATACCTGACATAATCTTCCACGGTCTTTAATAAAACCTCTTGATGAATAGGTATTTACAAACTTTGATTAAAATTCTTAAAATCCCGAAAGCAACATAGCATAGTTGTTGCATTCTAAGGTGACTTTCATGAATAATATTAAAAATAGTCTTCCCAACTTAAATTGAAGGCAAAAACATTTTTTTAGTAATTAATTAATAATTTAATCGATACAAATCTTGTTACAGAGATTATTCAAGGTAGTTCACTCGTGAAACGATATTACTCTCATGAGACACACAGGCTAAAGCTGAATAGTCTAGCTATAGCAGACATTGAGAATTTTAAAATTTTCACGAAACTATGTATGTATGCATGCATGTATTTTGGAGTGACATTCACCGAGACCTAAAAGATCTATTTTGTCCCATTACTTCTACTTAGCTTTTGAGGAAAGTCTCAGAGATTATTAGCCCCTTCAGTCCCATTTTCGAGAAGAATATATCTGCAGGCTCCAGCTTAGGTAAAGGTCTTCTATCCAATAATCTTCTGGGTGATATGCCGTGTGATTCTAATTTACATGTATGTGGATGAAGATATTCTCTTTTTTCAGCTTCACCTATTTCTTTCAATATTATATTGGAGCTGATTCTGCAAAAGAGTACTTCAGTTCCCCTCTTCGCTAGTTCATCTTCTATTTCATTTCCTTTTATTCCAGAGTGTCTCTCTTGTCTCTTGTCTCTTGTCTCTTGTCTCTTGTCTCTTGTCTCT
>CAJUYG010002109.1:0-34375 GCA_910591675.1 Galerucella calmariensis
TACCAGCTCAAAACATAGCACTTCCTCCTCTGAAGGGTGGCACGAGGCGAGCATGGGTAAGCTGAGCAACTCTCGTTGGATCCTGCCACACACGTATTCGATGGCTATCTTGTACCAAACAAATCCTTGTCTCGTCGGAAAAAAACACCGAATTCCAAAATTCTTCAGGCAAGGCCGCGTGTTCTTGAGCCCACTGTAGTCGGCGAACTCTGTGCTCAGGTTGTAGTCTGGGCACTCTTATTGGTCGGCGACACCTCAAACCTGTCGCAAGTATTCGTCTTCGTAATGTCGAGATCGATACTTGAACTCCCAACGCATGTCTCATATCTCTTTGGAGTGCTGGTATTGCCATGGTCAGGTTTCTTCGGATAGTTAAGTGGATATAGCGGTTCTGCCGCTGATTAGTAACACGCTTTCTACCGCTTCTAGGTCTATCACGAAGAGAATTGGTCTGGAGATACCGGTTCCATACACGAGACACATCACTTTGCCAAACGCCAACTCTGTTTGCCACGAACCTTTGAGAATGACCTTCAACTAAAGCCACTATTTTTGCACGGTCAATCTCACTTATGACTTGACGATTTATGTTTGCACTTAAAATCGTAAAAATCAAATGCCCTGAATGTTAAAATGATCGCACTAAAAATGTTATCTCACAAAAAAAAACTGTAAACATCTGCATATTGCAAAAAATATGGAACATATTGAAATGGTAAACATTGATAAACAAGCCAACAAAAAATTGTTAGCGCAAATGATTTCGTCGCATCCGAAGAAGGTGATGCAAAACTTTTGAATATATGTGTATATTAGGCATTGAAAACTTTGAAACTAAAAATGACCAGACAGTCGCCCAGCATTGTAACTGTAATATTGTGCTGCCATCCTTACATGACCGCTGTCTATGGTGTTGAATATTTTTCTAAAAACATCAATAATTCTAACTACATCGATTTTTCGAAAGCCTCTGATAGACTTGATCATGGTATTCTTCTTAGTGAACTGAAAGTATTTGGATTATTTGATTCGCTCTATCCATTCCTTTCAAATCGAATGCAGTTTGTTGAGATTAATAGATTTAGGTCTGCTGAGTATAAGGTCTCGTCAGGCGTTCCGCAAGGTTCTATCCTGGGACCCTTTGGTTTAATATTTCTACAAATCTGAAGTAATCATTTCAAATCCTCTTTTATATGCTGATATTTGCAAACTTAAATGCAGTTGTACAATGGTACATATGTTTTGTAGTTAATTATTGTATTTTGTAATGAAGTTTTACCATATTGTTTTGAATATATCATTTTCCCTGCACTGTATTGGGTTATAAATAAATTATATAAGATATCTTGTGTGAAACACAAAATACTAACCAGAGCTACGGACTAGAAACAACACATAACTAACATAAGTTGGTGTTCGCGCTGGAGCACTTAGTGCACTTTTGGAACAGCATGCTATCTATTTATGTTCATATCTTTCGATAAACGTATTTAAACTTCCTACTTACGCTGGGACAAAGTGTCGACTTTTGAGAAGAAAAATAGAGGGAGGTTTGGGGAATCTAAAACTTCTTTTTGTGATTCTTAAGATCTACTAGAAAATGAAGGACATTTCCGAAAAAAGATAAAAAAAGGAACGGAAGAACTCTGTATGTAAAACAGCATGTGCTTTGCTCACTGATTATTTGGGTACCCAAAAGGGCAAGCCCTGCTGCCCTCGAAACGAAAATTCAGATTGTTTAAACTGAAGAAAAAAGCGAAAACAAAATAGCAAATGCCGATAAAAAATACAAAATAATTCCGAGAGAAGCTAAAATCAATCGCGACAAATACTTAAACTAATCCTGTGTTCACAAGAACCGTTAAAAACGCTAAGGTGCTCTCGGGTTAAATTAATTTCTGTTTAATCATAGTTAACGCCACCATCATCAACTGTGTTTCGAAACAATGCAACAATCTACCCCCAATTTTCTGCTTCAACTTTTAAAAGGAATTAGTAGAAAGGGTTTGTGTGAACAATAGTGAATTCATCCAACCGGTCAACTATTCGACGATACTCACAAATAGATTAATGATAAACAGCACTTCCAATTTTGACAATGATAGCTATACTCGTGAAACTTACTACTATTTAAATTGAATGTCGATAAAAATTTGTGGAAATATTAATTATAATCCTAAATATGGGAAATGTTAAGCACGTTATTCAGGCGGGCAGTTATTTTAATCTATTTGATTAGTTAATACACCGAATTAAAGTAATAATCATCAACATTCGCTGAATTTTAATACATTCATTTTCGTTTTGTGTTAGTTGTTGGATAATTTATAGCATAATTTCGAAATACGTTTCGAATGCTTTATTAATATTAGCAATTTTGTCTGTTTGTGAACGTTATTATTGTTCAGCCAATTTTGCGCTGGAATATTGGATCCCGAAAGAAAGCCATTACTGATTATATTATCTGTTTTTGTGTAATTGTAGGTAACAACATAATATGAAGGCAATCAGAATTTTTTCAAAAACAATTATCATCAATTATATTCATATTTGATTCAATCTATTGGTCGTGAAAGGCATGAATACTGATGGAAAAATTGATATTTCATACCCGAAATTCCATAAAAAGTAATAAAGAAATTCCATAGTTTCATTAAAATTACAAATTGTCACCTATACAATACACCACATCTAAATCTCAGCCCAATAGGACTATGAGCCCATGGGGAAAAAAGTGTCGCGATTTGAAACAGCAGCAACGATAGTTTATCATGCCATCATCGGTTCCAGCACTATGGCGTTCATTTTCTCTTGTGCAGAAAAGCGCAGTGGAAAACTGAACATTTTATTTTCCTTCCCCTAAAACCGTGATATGAAGCTGTACGCCGTTTGTTACATTTGATAGTAGAATCATAGGAGAGCGGTTCAGTACAAAAAAAGGTGTGTGAAAAGCCGTGGAAAATTGTTTATTTTCCGAGATTTTTCTACTCAAAAAAGGTCATCTGAAACTGTAAGGCATCTACCTAGTGCAGTAGGTTCCTTTTAGAATGATATAATAATAGAGGAAAGTTACCAAATATGGAATAGTATCTTAATATGGAATGCCTTCATTTCTCTAAGACTATAAGTATGAAACGCAACACTCGATCATCTTCTGCTTCATTCGGTCTACTAACTATCGCACCCACACCATCGAGTCAGTTGCGCGAATGCTTTTGGTTACGTAAGTGTTATACTATTTAGTATATCGGTATTATGTTTATTTCACCATTTTGTGATCGTTTGTCATCAAAATATTGTGACTTTAAAAAATATTTAGAAGAGTTTGAACTAGTATAAAAATCCAAATATGGACAGTCGTCTGTGTCTAATTATGGAATATTAAATTAAATGCTTGATGTGTGGGCTCTGGGCACATTATGATTGTTCTGGTCCAGAGTTTGATACTTGGATCTGTGACTTTTGCAAGTAATTATGTAACTTCTTTCATTTATCACAATATATTATATTTGATGTTATGTTATGTTGTTATGTTGATTTATGCTTATATTCCATATATGGATACCTATTCCATATTTGGTTACTCATTTGTGATTTTGATTTTGTGCTGGAACCGATGGTGGCATGATAAACTATCGTTTTGAATGGGTTTGCTGTTATTTCAAATCGCGACACTTTTTCCCCATGGGATCTTTTAAGAAGCCTATTATCTATTTAGAATCTGTAACTTGATCAGGCTCTAAATAGATATGTCCCAGATATGTAATGCATTGGCTGATGATCAACCTTCCGTCTCACATGCATCATTGCAGGCATTTGAATACAAAAATCTATTGCTAATAATTCTAGATGAAAAAATTAATGATAGACAAACTTACCCAGTATCCCTAATCTGAAGTTCAATGTTACAACTATAACATTTCCATGTGCGGCTAAAACAGAGCCATCATAAGGGTTTCCTGAGTTCCATTCAAATGATTCTCCATGTATGTATACCATAACAGGATATTTCCTTGAAGCTGGATCTTGGTCTGAAAAGATATCTTGATTAGAAAACTTGATATAACTTGAAATATTTGTACATGTATACTTTGTTTGAGTTTATTTTTATATTCGGTGTCCTATTATTTTTTTTTGGTATTAAGAGTTACACTTTTTAGATATTTTTTGATGTTTTGATATAAAAAAATTTCATAAAATTTGAATATTTCAATATCTATATCTCGGTCGAGGCCATTTGAGTTTCCCTGGATTCGTTCTAAAACCTAAATATCTCTAATTGGGAAGATATAATCTTTATCTTTAGTCTGGAATTTCCATATATTTTGTTTGATACAAGGTGCTTTTTTTTCAAACACAAATCACATCAAATTTAACAAATCTTCCCAAGTTTTTTTTCTTACGAAAACTGATATATAAAAAGTAACATGATAGGGGCGGGCTCTGTTATCTTTCATCTATTGCTAGTCATGGACTGTTCTCAGAAAATTGATTCAATTTTTAGAAGGAAATCAATAATACATCTACGTTCCATAAAGTAAGCATTCGATATTTTTGACGAATGAATAGCTAGCAGATAGTGACATATTTGATTGAAAAGTATTTTCTCTCGTTAGGATTTTCCTTCGGATTTTAAATATTAGGATGAAAATTTGTAGTAAATAATAATGACTCTAAAAATTACGATAAAAATAATCTCAACTCGTTACCATATGTTTGAGATTCTCAATAGAAAACATAAAACTAACAAAACAGGGTGTAACAGAAAGGCAGGTTATTATTCATACCACATATTCTGAGGCTAAAAATAACTCGATACAACCCAAGTACAAATGTGCATGCGAAAAAATTTACGACCCTTCAAAGTTACCAAATGAAAATTGATTTTTTCAAATATTTCGACAGTTGTTCGACATATTATAATGAAAGTTGGCAAGTGGCTTTCTTATAATAAGAGCACCTTAAAAAATAATTAAGGAACTATCGTACCCCGTTAAAAATTTATGGGAGTTGATAGCCCCTAAACCCCCCAAAATTTTTGTGTTCGTTACAATTTAATGCTTATCGTGGCACTATTATTCGAACACATTATTTTTGAAACTTTTTTGCTTCTAGTACTTTTTACAATTATCAGTTTTTATCCAGATACGGCCTAATTTTCATTATGCTTCGAAAATTTCAAGTAACAAAAATTAAAGTTTTTCGAGGGTACCAAATTTTTGATTGAATCTTATTTATTTACAAATGTGTAGTTTTTATTAGATGTCCGAAATGGCCCCCATTTTCTTGAATACACAGTCGGCACCGTTTTACTAACGAAAACCGAATATTCTGGAAAAGCAATGGCTTCTGACGATATCTAATTGCAGCCTCAAGGATTCTAAGGGTTGTAACTTTTTTCGCATGCACATTTGTACTAGGGTAACTTGGGTTAGATCGAGTTATTTTTAGCCCCAGAGTATGTGGTATGATTCATGACCTGCCTTTTTGTTACACCCAGTATATTGATGTATTGATACGTTGTATTATTTCATAATATGTCAGCGCCAGAACTTCCAGAACTTAGAGAGTAGGAGTCTCATGTTCTCGAATAATAGGTGGGCAGATTGAAAATGGTAGATTTATAAAGTCAAAATACCGTTAAAATGAAGTAAAAAAAAGTTGGCGCCCAACGTTGGGCTTGCGTGTTTCTTCCACTGGCTAGCTGTTTGTTTGACTGACTTGCTTGCTTGTTTAGTTCGCTTTCTCGCTTGGGTGGTCTCATAAAATAATATTCTTGATAAAATCATACCAATATATAATAATTATTGTCTATTTATAATAAATATGGAAAATTCAGTTCCAATAATTAGTTTAGATACTTATTATCCTGAAGCATAGTATATAGAAAATTTAAAACATGGAATACAAAGGAGAAGGTCTTGGGGGATCAGAATGTCCTGAAGAACAAAGTAACTCGCTTCGAAATTTATCATTAGAACTAAACAAATAGTTCATTGGCGCCTAACGTGGGGCCTGCTGAAATTGTTCAATTTTTCTTTTTGAATCCCAGTCCCAAACGGTACTTTACTTTATAAATTCATCTAATATGAACACTATCTACTGTGCACTGTGCACGTATTCCGCTTTAAAATCAACACATTCTTCAGTGAAAATATCCAAAGAAAAATAACTTCATAAAAGCCTTAGTTCCCCACACAGCTATTTGTTAATTTAATAAAGTATTATAACACGAAGTTTAACGTTTATACAATACAATCCTGCACGCTCTCCAGCCACTAAAATGAAACTTTAATCCTTTAATCCTACTTTAAAAATGAATCCCGTTCAGCTAACATAAATCTACGTCTGCATTCATGATCTACAAACAAATAAAAAGAATATTCTATTATGTTATAAGCCTTATAATAAAAAGGTAGGGTAATAAAAGTGGGAATTAATCAAGCATACTGTACGCTGCCGGGGAAGATTTGATGGGGGTAGGAATGAGCAAACTCCACCCCTATTATATTACTTTTTATATCGGTTGTCATAACGGAGAATGTATAAAAAGCTCGAAGATATTTGTAAAAGTAGATGGAATATAAAATATGCAGAGTGTCGGTTTAATCTGGATGAAAAAAATCCAAAAGGTATAAACTTGGAGGAAAATGGATATGGCAGAATAATAATTACTCTACCGCTTTATTAGTTTTGAAAAATATTATCTGCAAACAGTGACCGTTCAACTTAAAAGCAACAACTACTTCCCGGGCTATAGGCTTTGACGGTTATTAGGTGTTATCGATTATTCACTTTTGGCTGCTGTTAGCGTTAGCAGCTCGTAGTGACTGAATTTCGTTCGTTTATTACTGGGCGTGACGCCTAGTCTTAAGGGGAATCTATCGGCAGCGATTTGACAAAATATCGAAGTATTTTTGGCAAAGAATTTTGAGGTAATGGATGTATTGAAAATTAAGAAAAAAATATATTATGTAGATTAATGTTGAACTTAGAGTTTTCATCGAATAAAAACTTTGAAATTCTAACCAAATTTTGTTGAAAAAAATACGAATCATGAGGTAATTACACATATTAAGCAAAGTTTGAGCCCTTGTAAACAATTAAATATGGATTAAATGGAAAAACTAATTGATAAGAAGTCTAATCTGAAGCTTTATGAATACTATATAAAAATCTCAGAATCCTCAAATTACTTATGACCGTACAATTCCTTATTGAAATTCGGTTGCTACCACTAAAATATCGGATAAAAATCCATCTCTCCCTTTTCTATCCTTCTATGACTGACATTGTCTCTCTGCTTCGGTAGTCGCGTGCCGTTTTATTGTTGATACAACGCTCGCCGGTCTCGGCGGTCTCCCAGTTCAGTACTGACGAAGCTTATAGAGTAGCACGTGAACAAAAATCCGCTTGGACCGCTTGGCTACCTACATGTTGCGGAGCTTTCATATTTCTAATAAAATTTTCGTTATGTGAACTTAAACGTGAGGACGTAGGGAAACAAAAAAATATACAAAGTATAATTGTGCAAGTTCGAATTTGTTAGATGCCCCTTTGCCCTTGAGCACATACCGAAAAGTATGAGCTTCAAGCCACGGACTTTAAATATTTGACGTTTGACATTAAATAATTATGTCATATTTCTATCAACTTCACTTTACTTCATTAGCAAATATGTCACTTTTCTTGTGAACAGAGTTTTGTTTATCTTGCCTCTCGTTAAGGTTAAGATGCAGCTGAGGGTTCTGAAAAGGGAAGTAATTGGAATGTGTAGTCTATACATAGCCGTGGTATTGAAGAGAGTTAATTCAGATGGTTGTATTAATACCGAGTTTTAATACAACTCACAGTTACAAGGTCAGAATTTCTCTATCAAAGTTATACCGCACATTCAATAGCACTACTCTAAATCAAACTGAATTTATCGCATCTGTAGAAAATAAGGAGCCTCTCGACTCGTATATGGGACAATTAACGGAAAGAGCGTTAGTGAAGTGCACAACTAAGTGCTATGTGACGTAAAATGTTACGTGATACAGGAACCGAAAAGATATGTAGGAAAATAAGTGGTGGTTATCTTGATGAAAGTTGCGTGACGTTAGAACGTGAAAACAACTGATACAGAGTAGTTGATGATGGTAATTTCGTTTTTTTCTTAGGTTAGTTTGGTGACGGTTGAAATCTTTATTTCTTTCTTTGATTTGATTTTTCATTGTAATATGCCATCAAAAATATACCAACACATTATACACGACGAGTTAAAACTATCTGTATATGGCAAAATACTAACAGTAAAATCATGAAAATTTCTAGGTTTGAGTTCTAGGATACCATCTTTTTAACTAAATTATTTTCAAAGATGGCAGACTTCCGGTTCTACCGTAAGTCGAGTGTAACTTTGTTATTTTGAATAGAACACCCTGTATATTTATACATTTTTGAAATCTACGTGAAATTTTAGTATAGTTTTGTCCGAAAACTTTTTTTGAAAAATGCATACTCTATGAGTTATTGATTTTTTGTGAAAAATTTGACCGTTGCAGACCCTTGTAAATAATTTTTTTACGAGGATACCCCCAAAGATATGAAAATGGTTTCTGTTTGTTGCTTTAAACTAGGTCAGACGTATTTGAATCTATGTTGAAAATTTTTTCATTTTATACAGGGTGTGTATAGAAAGTGTTCAAAGTTTCCTATACCTAAACCTTACCGTTATCCAGATATTGAATGTTTCCTGTAAATTTTGAGAGTTGCAGGTGTGGTCTAAATTTTATTTTGACCCGTTGATACAAGTACTGAGAAATAAAAAATATTATGTAAATTTGCTTTTAATATATGGTAAATATGGCAAAGTTGTACAAGAACATATGTGCTTTATTTGCAGTAAGATATCCTGCATCTCTGGAAATTTATAGAAAACATTTAATATCTTGATTAACGGTGAGGTTTAGGTTTAGGAACGTATACATGAATTTGCCTTATTTTTCACCCCTGAATGCATTAAAGTAGAAAAAACCGGGTGGTTCTATTAAAAAAATGAAGAAATTTGATATTTATGAAGATAAACTTTGAACACTTACTATACACACCCTGTATAAAATGAAAAAAAATTTCAGCATAGATTCAAATAGGTCTGACCTTGCTAAAAGCAACCGAACAGAAACCATTTTCATATCTTCGAGGGTATTCTCTTAAAAACATAATTTGTAAGGGTCTGCAACTGTCAAATTTTTTAGAAAAAAAATTAATAACTCAAAAAATACATTTTTTGAAAAAAGTTTTCAGACATAAGTATACTAAAATTTTACGTGGATTTTAAAAATGTATTAATATACAGTGTTCCATTTAAAATAACAAAGTTACAGTCGACTTCCGGTAGAACCCGAAGTCTGCCATCTTTGAAACGTAAAACGTAAAAATTTCCAAGATTTTACTATGAGTATTTTGCCTGTGGGACACCCTGTATAGTGTGTCCAAGAGAAGAAACATTTTTATTTGTAGTTCTAGGGAAAAATGGCATTCTTGTTGGAAAGTTTTGCCATTTTATGAATTTTTGCACCAAGTTCCTAAATGTAATGATAAACTAGTTATTGATATTTATTACAATAATCAAGTGGGGTCGTTAACGATATACCTATGGAGCTGACAGTTTGGGCATATATATGGAATTGTTTTATCCCAAAACTGTTGGTATTGGGATAGTGAAAATCCTCATTAGTAATGAGCAAAGCAAGACCAAGACCCAGACTCTTCGTCTAGGTCTTGCACCTTGTCTTGGTCTAGGGAATGCGTATAAATTCGACCATTGTCTATGAAAAGAAAATTCGACAAAACCTTCTATGCTTTTGCTGGTACTTGATGAAGACAAAAATTCCAATTATTTGATTTTTAAACAGAATCCGGTGTGGAATTTTCTTACCGAATACACGAGGTGAAATTAAATCCTGGAGTTTTTTTACCTCTAGTGGTATTACTAGTAATAATTACCCAGAACTCTCATAACTCAACTACTTTCACAAAAAAAAATTATTTCTGCTAAAAACTCAATATCAGCAAATGTTTGAAAATATTTCTAGAATATGGTTATTTATACAACTCCCAAAAAATAGTCACTGTCCAAACCACTGCGGAGGACTGAGAAACTTGACGAATAGCTCCTCACGTATTCTTTCCGGAGTGTAAAATTCAAGATACTATTATTTTATTTCTCCACACTTGTCTGGGTGGAAACCTATTTCAAGAAAGTTCAACATCCATGTAGACATAAAATAAAATGTTTCTAGTGACAAATCGGGTTGAATAATCTCATTTGTAATAAAAGTAGTATTACTTTGTTTGAAGCTGTTTTATAGAAGGAAGAAAAATGCAGGTTTTTTCTAAAATAATTAAAAAGTGACATTTTTCAAAACTGACATCCGCTAGCAAACGTCACATTTTTCGTAACCAGTTATATAATGAAAAATATTGTGTAACTGGTGATGAAAAATTAATTTCATCACCAGTTAATAAAAACAAAGAGAGGAAAGAAGAAAGTTTGATGTCATATTATAGAAAAACGATAACTAGAACTAAAGAGAACTATTCTTTTTTTTAATTTCTTGGGAAATTAAACCACAATATTTTTAAATTCTTTATTTCAACGTTTCGGTAGCGTTCCAGCTACCGTTGTCAAGAAAAAATAAGTAGAAATTAATTTAGGTGCTTGATTCACCAGGAATATCAGTGGCAATCCTTTTCTTATTTTCTATTGATTTCTCTACATAGTCCTCCGCTATCGTGCTGGACTTCTAGCGTCCATGTTGTTTCAACTTTAAAATGTCGGCACCAGAATCTGCCAACAAGGTAGCCGACGATCTTCCGAAGCAGTGTCCCGTAAATAGAACAGGATTTGGTAACTCCAAAGACTGGGCAATAGTTTTTGGTAGACCACCAATTGTATTAATGCCAATTGGTTGTACGCCGCATGTACCAAATTTTCTTTTTGTCAAAATAAGATGAAATATTGTATGAAACACGTTATGAAATTTTTTTTTGTGTAACTCGTGTCATTTTACGGGACCTTATTTTCCATAGTCAATGAAAATTCTCAACAATTCACTAATAAACTACCAGAAAACCCTGGAAATTATGGACACCACACTGTACTGATTTAAAAAGGGATCCATAAATAAATCCAAAAGTATATGACGTAGTTATTCATATCGAATGGCGAACGGGAACGACAATGAAAACAAAATAAAGAATCTAATTCGACCCAGGGAAAACCGAGAAATTGAAAAATGCAATTCGTGACAACAAGCTCTTTTCGATTTTCTCATTGTTCCACTGACAACAGGAAATGTTTGTTCGATATTAATTTAAAGGATCAAGAGGAATATTAAATAAGTAGAACAATTTTGAAAATAGAACAAATATCTCACAAAAAATCGGGTAGTTAGATATTTCTGGAAAGGGTACTGAAGAGGTATCATGTTTGGGGTGAACATTTGTCCAATGTCAGGGTTCGGAATCGACTGTAAATCATGAAATACCTGGAAAAGTCATAGAAAACCTGGAAAAGTTATGGAAAACCTGGGAAATTCACACAAAAAAGGCTGAAAAATTGAATTCATAATGCCCGTTTGTAATTATTAATGATTTAGTACAAGCTTTAGTCAATTTTTCATGATCCTAAACTTAGGACACTAAAATATTCACCAGAAAAAAATGTGTTTGCAACACACTATATCTTTTAGTCACTTATTTAGGTTGTGATTATGCGCACTAAGCAGTATAATTTTGTTAGTAACCTGTCACTTTTCAGATTTTAGCAAAGAATTTGAATTTTTCAATTTAAATAGGTATCAGACAATAATGGACACAGAATTTTTAATGTTAGCAGCAGCAACTCTTATTAATATAGTAGTAGTTAGGAATTATACAAGAAAGAGAAGCCCTCATGTGCTTATTTTTATATTAAGAACTTTTAACTATAACCATAGCAGAAAAATGAAAAACCTTGAAAGAGACAGAAAGGCATGGAAAAAATGGACACAGGCACAAGAAAGAAGAAGAAGATATTTATTCAATCTTTAGGATGAAAATTTATTGAAACTAGTTAGTAGTCTTCATATTTTAGCTCTTTGAAATAATATTCAATGTGGCAATAGCTTCCTATAATTTGAAAATTAAATTCGAGCGATTAATTTGAATAAGGATGATCAAAAATCTATAACAACAAATTGGGGTATGATTTCCTCTCCCATTTGCGTTAATCTCTTGACCCGGCACCCGTAGACAGTTATTTATCCTCTGTTCTAAGAACTTCCGTGGGTTGGTCTAATGAAATAGCGGTGATAAATGGAGAGCATTAAAGAAAGATCCCTTTGGGATCAAATTAAGGTCTTGAAAAAATCGTCGGTTATAATGTATTAATCTATCCTATATACAATCAACAGATTGGATTACAGCTAAGTTAATTATATGATTCAACCCTTAATACATAATCTTGGAATCAAATCATTTAGTAACAAATCAAGTTTTATTTAAAATACAAAAAGTAATCAGCATTTTCGATCAAATTCCTGCTTCACCTCTCATTATTGCTAGAAATGTTATGGGGCTATTGAACTAAAATGAAAAAGGTCTTTTCCATAAAACCCTGCACGTTTTATGGCCGTTCCGGTGACACATTCATTGTACCATGTAACTTTTACTTTTTATTTCTAAACTTAAAGGTGCTGCCACCTATACACCAAGTTGTGTGCTAAATGTAGGAAAATATAATGTGGTCGGTGAATGGAAACTCTGCGGTGTAGTTCGGCTTTTCCTTTATAGGTAGCGCGACTCGTTGGAAAATTCGAAAATCGTTAAAACCATTTTCTCCGGATAAACTGGGAGATGTGGGATGAAGAATGTGGAAGTTTGAAACAAATCTGTTGTTTTTTATATAGAAATTGGCTTTAATTGCAGAAAGTCAATCGTTTTGTCATGTTTTTTTTGGAGGATTATTTGAAATAATAGATTTTGATAAGATCTTTCTAGAAGGAACTGGGATAGGAGTGTTCGGGCCAGGAACCAAACACTCTGGAAGCTTGGGAAAAACCCCCAAGTATCTTTCAAGTGCGCCCAGTTCAATATTGGTGGATACAAAAGACAAAGGATTATCATAATGTATGATAGACAAGCAGCCATTAAAGCACTGAGTTCCAAAATGGTGTGGGAATGCTTAGACAAACTTAATGAACTAGGCGAGAACAATATAGTAACCTTACTATGGATTCCAGGACACACTGGAATAGAAGGAAATGAAATAGCAGATGAATTAGCAAAGAGGGGGACTGAAATACCTTTCTGGGGGCCTGAACCCTTTTGCGGAATCAGCCTCAATGTAATATTGGATGAAATAGGTAAAGCCAAGAACATACATAAGACCTTCCTTAGGCGCTCTAGTCTCTTTTTTTTTTCTCTTCACATTGCGTGCGGCTGCCTCTTCGTGGTCGCTTATCTCGATTTTCTATGTGTTAATTTGGAGGTGCACCGCTGACCTTATTATTTATGTCATAATTACACAACCTGCTGTTTATTTCGGGAATGAAAAAGTGAAACTTTGAGGGAAAAAAATTATTCTACATCAATTTCGCTATCCGATATCTTCAGTTCAATAATCTTTTTCAAATCTTTGATAGCCGGAAATATCAATTACGAGTTTTTAATCTCTTTGCATAACTTTTCGAAAATGAGCACCGGAGAAATTGCCAATTCTGCTTAAAATAAAATTCAACTCCGAAAACTCGAGCAAACGTGAGTAAATACAAGAAAAAAGTTATTTGCCTTTGGAAAATTCATTTTCAACTTGATCCACATTGCCGGAAAAGGTACGTAAATGTAAATACAGAGCGACACTATTGGAACATGAGATAAATGTACGGCTTTAAATTCATTCTCCCGATAGAATATGTTTGCCATGGCTTGGTGTTCAATTCATACAAAAATTTGAGAGATAAGTTTTGGATAATCTAGCCGTATTATTTATTTTTATTGTTTATTAGTCTTTTATTAATGCAGTCAGCTGTTTTTTTTTGGGAAAATTATTTCACAACAATAATCCAAAGTGCTCTAGAAGTCCTTCGCGTTCGTGACCAGCTCCGAAATTACCCAATTTTCGAGATAACGGCTGCTCCAGACTCTAAACCATCTCCCACGGGTTTCGTGGCGGTAGCTTATAATGTTTCATCTTTGAACTGGACAACTGTGTTCATATTTTACAATGTTCATGAACGTACTAAAATATTTTACGAAAGAATATATGGAAAATGGGAGAGAAATTAGGATAAAATGCTGTGGAAAGTTGTAAATTTATTCCAAAAAGGATCAAATTTGGGAAATTACTTTTTTACTGACTATTTCACTAAAGTAAATTGATAACTGACAAAATTTGAAGGTTTTGAACTGGCAATTTTTTGTCTTGTCGCGGCAATTTTTTGACGTTTAATATATAAAATCTATGTGTATAAAATTCTATCACTCTGTGATAAAATTCAATATAAAATCTTTGTTAGTGGTTTCTAAGGAAACTAAGTTATTTATTTATTTATTTAACTGTCTAAAAATTATTAAAACTGTTTCAAAAATTTAAATAAGTATTATTAACATGAATGATACAAGATTTGGAAATAATTCAATAAATGAAATAGAGAGTACAATTAAGCAAAGTATTCCGCGAAATACAATGAAGACAAAAAAGTATGCGTGGGAACAGTTTAGAATATTTCTGGACGCACGTAATTATACGTTAGACGCACGTAATTATACGTTAGAAAAGGATACTTCTGGACAAGTTATAGCAAAAATTCTTGAAGATTATGGTTTCAACATGAAAAAAAAGAGATGGAACTGATTATACTGAAGCTAGTGTGGAAACACTTTGGAATACGACTGCTCAAATGGTTCAGGAAAAATATTTTCTAGAATTTAACATCAAAATTGATCCATTTAAAGATATTACCTATGAATTTGCTAGATTGGCCAGGGATACAAAACGCTTAACCTGAAACCAGAAAAAGAAGTTCTAACGCGTTTACCAAAGAAGAATTAATGGAAATGGTAGAAAGCTATTCTGAAGATAATCCTGATGTGTTACAAAAAAAGTTTTTTCATTTATGTTCGTTCGAATTAGCATGGCGTGGAAATGAAGCTGCTAATTGTGATATTAATTACTTTAAAAAAGAATATGATAATAAAAGTAATTTTACTGGCAGGGTAGAATATAATCCAATCTTTTCCAAAACGACACAAGGAGGATCAAAAGCTTCATCTGGCAGTAAGTGGCTGGTAAAAAATGATGCTAACAACAATTTGTGTCCCGTTCGTTTATTTTTAAAAATTATTGAGAAAAGAGAATCCAATCCTTATCTAACAACAACAAGATTATTTTTAACAGTACATCCAAATTGGGAGAAAGGAATATGGTACAAAAATTCACCATTGGGAATTAATACAATTTCAAAGTGGACGAAAATATCGGTAGAATCAATTGGTATAGACACAAAAAAATAAAAATAACCAATCATTCAGATAGAGCTTCTGCAATATCTGCATTAGCAAAAGAAGGAGTTGGTGGACAAGAAGTAATTAAGCTTACAGGACATTCTTCTGCCCATTCTTTGAAACCATATTTACAATTAAATGAAGAACACCATTTCCAACTTATAGAGAACCTTCGAGAGAATAAAAATAAAGAAAAGGAATCCTCAGTTTCTAACTTAAATTCATCACAGGTTATGATGCAAAACAATCCCCAAAATAATGCTACAACGTACAATTATAATAATTGCACTTTTTACATAAATAGGTAATTTTTTTTTTCATAATGTTATTATTTTTTTGGCTTTGTATAATTGAAGTTTGCAATAAATAAAACGTTTGAACATATGATTTCTTAGTTTTTCTCTCGTGAAATAGTCATGTCGAATACCACTCAATTAAAAATTTTGTAAGGTAAAATTTTTCTCTTGTCGTATTCAAGTTTGTTGCTTCTAGGTAATTTTGCTCATGACATTCAATCCAAAACCAAAATTACCTAGAAGCAACAAACTTGAATACGACAAGAGAGCCTAACGGCTCGTGGTTTTGTTAAAAATGTCATTCGCAAAATTGCCAAGCATTAAACTTTCATGACAATCGAAAAATTTTGCCGACAAAATTTCCATTCTCGTGGTATTATATATAACAAAAATAAGTGTTTTTATTAAACCCAAGGAAGTATATTTTTTTCTATAGCACTCTGTATAAATTTATCTTGCTTGACCAATCTTCGGGTAAGCTTTGCAGATCTGCAAAAGATTTCAAGAACTTCTTAATTGATTGTTTATAGAATTCTGAAATTTCCAGAGATTTTCTAAGGAATTCCTAAAATTTCTGAAGACTAATAGTAATTTTTTGTTATATTCCGAGATATTTTTCACCAATCACTTTTATTCATGTTACAATTTACACAGATAGTATGCTCCGCTACTGCTTATTCCACTGTAATGGATAACACGCAGCTTAATATCTCTTGGACGATACGAGTGTATACATTTTTAAACAAACTAATAAAAATTCATACCCAGCGGTAATGTGGTTAAACCATGACTTATCATCTAAATTTTTTTTAGAATTCCTACACTGTTAGATATCCGAGAATATTTTTGAAAAGTCTTCTATCGCAATAATACACAATCTTAACCAATCCAGCTGTTTAATAACTTCCCACGACCACCCAACTTCAGAAAATTTTTTATACATGCACCGCTTCATCCTACATCTCACGCCATAACTGTAAAAACATCAAATCTAATGATATATCACTGTTTATTGAAGCCTCAAAATTTACTCACGTACATAACAATCTCAACTCTAGGAGAATAGTACAATTGCCAGAATATATTTGTGGCGCACTATTAAAAATTGGGAAACGTCAAACCTTGTAGGTATAGTACATTCAATACAAAAAAACGTAAGACACATTTCTGCTACGAAAGTTACATCTGCATCCTATTTTGAATAATGTTAAGGTTATTATATGAACTCTATTCTTTCTAATCTTGGACCTTAATAATTTTGTATAGGCAGCCGCATTTATTAGATTTAACAATTGGTTTAACATAAAACAGGGCATTTTATATTCCAATAACTTGTTCTACTTAAAAACTTCTTACAATAATTATTCAAGAATTGGAAATACTTGATGAAATAAATATAGCGTTGGCGATTTTGAGGTAACCATTCACGCGAACTATTAAGATACCCACCAATAGCTTATTCCGGTAGCATTGTCAATATATTAAATCTTCCTCGAGCAGAAACAACTGAAGCTTTGTTGTGAAGTTTCCGCTTCACAAGTGAATGAAAAGCTCCCCATCCATGAATATTACAAGCAGAAACCTTGTACGTTGGTTATACTCCATCATATATACCACATAGCTTAATAACTTAGTTTACATTTTAAATTAACGAAAAATGTTGTGCATACTTGACTGAGACGTAATTAGTTTTGTGGGTTGGCCGGTGAAAATACAGTTCATTATCCACTAGCTCACTCGACATTGTACATATTCAACAGTTTTGTTGAAACGACAATCTAAAAAAACGTGAATGAATAAGTTTTTTTATATCTTCTTGTCGTCTCTCAATAATGTTAGCAAAGTCAGCTGTTAGCAATAAAAACTATGCAAACCAAACCGACTGAACTAATACGTTTGGGTTGGGCCCAACAGCCCAATCAGTTGAACTGAATCTTTGTACCATTACCCTTGTTATCTACCTACTTCCATTCCAGATGCTCCGTGTCTTCTATCCAGGCCATCAATTTATCTGGAAGGATCTTCAATAGTTGTGATGGTTGTATTATTTCCACTCCAAAGTGCTTCCAACTCAGTCCTTGTAAGCTCTCACAGGAGCAGAGTATGTGAGTAAATTGAGTGCTTATCTTGTTAAGTCAGATATTTTGACCTGGAGTATTTTTTTTCCAGGTGCTTTCTTCTTCGATGTCTTCATCAATGTTTCTTGCTTGATCATGGGTACTACTCATGCTCTCGGTCATAACAATAGTGCTCTAAAATGACAGCTATTAAACACAAAATAAGAAAATATTGTCTATCTCTTTAATTTTAGACAATATAAGCAAAATTTATCTAAAAAGAATATTACTTCTAATGACAATGCTGGTTTTAGATAACCATCATCATTGAGGAAAGACTCAACAACATCCTCTTCTTTGTTTAATGCAATAACTGTCATATTAGCATCATCATCGAAGGGATTTTCTAGCCCTACTGAGGTTTTTTTATTCAAAATGGATTCAAGAAGTTGGTCGGCTTCATCTTTTTTTAATTTTTGGAGTAGAGTTTCTTTCCTTTCTTGTGCTAGTGATTTTCTCAATTCTTTTTTTTTTTGTTGGAATAGCATTTTTGAAGACACGCGGCATTTCTTTATATGCTTGTAGAATTCAGTACCCGTCTTACCTTAACTTTTTCATCAAAAATTGAATTCATGTTTGAGAATAATAAAAAAATGGGTTCTTTTGAAACTTGCATAAAACGAAATTGACATTTGTTGACATTTTCTAGATTAGGTTGACTTTAGATTTGAAGATTTTTAGGCTGTTGCCAAATTTTTGTATTGCTTAACAAAGCCTCATTTATTTATCTACTGTGCATGATAACATAATTTAAGCCGAGCTTTACATTCCAGCCTGGCTTAGCTAACCGCAATTTAAGCTTGAAACGTATAATATGGACGGTGGAAATAAAGTGTTGTAAACTTTTCTACAAATGGTAACAGGTGACGTAATAGTAATAGATGACGTCACAGTGCCACTCTGGCCAATAACTTCAAATAGGACCTTATGGCAAGTGATATCTCGTTTGAAAGGCATTGACATTGGCTACATAGCCATATCAATTTTGTTTGGGTTTAAACTAATTTTGACGGATTAATTAAATAAATACCATAATTATTGAAATTATTTTTTAAAATTTAATTAATCAAATATCAACAATGGATTCTTATAGCAAGTGTTCGGAATGTGCTCCCTCTACTTCCTGACAGTAATACATCCTATTAGTAAACTCTTGTCGTACTCGTTCGAATGTGTCAGCTGAAATTGCATTGCATACTTCAATAATTCTTTCTTCCAAAACGCCAATGCTATCTGGTGTTGTAGTATAAACCTTGGATTTCAAGTACCCCCTTGGAAAAAATCTAATGGTGTCAGATCTGGTGACCGAGGTGGCCATTCTATAGGACATCGCCGGACGATCCATCTACCTCGTTATTCTTCATCCAGGTAACGTCTTACTGCACCATAATAATGTGCAGGAGCACCATCTTGTTGAAATATTATTTCCAAATGGCCGAATTTATCTGGATTATCTTCCAGAATTTCAAGAATTAACGGCTCAATTGCACTTTGTAACATCTCTAGATACACTTCACCGCTTAAATTTGAATTTAGGAAAACAGGACCAACTATGTGGTTTCCCAAAATACCCGCCCAAACATTGACTTTTTCTGGAAATTGGGTATGTTGTTCACGAAAGGTGTGAAGATTTGTGTCACTCCAATACCTTACATTTTGTGTATTAAGCCAACACTATCTGTACTGTACTTTTACTTACTTCACAGATAGACGCAACTTTAGTTGAAAAGGAAGTAGGGTTTACTACCATTTCAGCAACTATATCATTTTTTTTATCATCACTAAATGCTGGTCGACCAGATCGTTTGGCATCTTGAACACTACCTGTTGCTTCAATCTTGTGAAGAAGCTCCCTCAAATAAGTTCTCGAGATAGGGCGATCTGGGTATCTCTCATTAAATAAACGTTCCGCTTCATGGAGATTCTTTCTAGATTCACCAATTATTAAGATAGCTGCTACTTTGTCGGCTTGAGTACGTACCATTTTGCCTATGTAAACTCTTAAACGTCTCGTTAAACAATAGTAAAATTAAATATTTAAGCTATTTAGAAAAACTTTGCAAAGCAACAAATACTATTAAATTAAAAACGTCAATTTTTTTGACAACTAACCAGAGGCGGACTGAATTATCTTCAATATTTAAATGTGAAATAATAATTTTGGTATTCATTTAATTTATCCGTCAAAATTAGTTTAAACCCAAACAAAATTAATATGGCTATGTAGCAAATTTTATTAATGTAAGTGTAGCCGTTCAAAAGATACGAGAGGGGAAAGGACTTTTGAATAGCCCTATATAATAATATGTCATCTATTTTCAAGCTTCCTATAATCTCTTTTTGTAGTATTTTTCACACTATTTGAACTTTTAAATTCTATTTTCATTACGGCTACATGCTAGGATGTAACTAGAGTAGATCGGACTCATTTCTTGTTAATAATGAACTTATTTCAATGTTTAAACTTTAAAAAATCGTTCGCCAGACAGGGTAAATAACGTGCAAAAGTTCGTTAACCAACCCTGGTGTTTCAAGTCGTGAAAGAGTTGCTTGAAATTATAACATCAAAATTTTGGTAATTAACTTTGAAAATTTTATAAGTCAATGGTTGTTTTACTGAAAAATCTCTCGCCTTCTCCGTAATGAGAATTTTGATGACTCTTTCATTATCAAATTAATAGGTTTGTATAAATAACACTGGACCACAAAACTTCCTTTTGCTTCGTATAATTTATAAGTCGTTGTAAAAAAGACTGAATTGAAGTTTCTGCTTATTTGTACCTCATCAGTACAAGGTATATGTTTAAAAAAGATATTAAAATCACAATCGATACATATCTTCCAGTAACGGAGATGTTGAAGTTGTGACAATAGCGACATCTTCACTTCCAACCACAAAACAAAATTTAAAAATTTTCACAACAAATCCCATGGGATTGAAACAATTTCGCAGAAAACTGTAATAATACCATTTTTAACACAATACTTTGGACATCAAATAAAATCTCCAAATATTCAATGCGTTAAATCCAAGTTGACATTAGGACCGTTGTCGAGGGTTTTCCAATGCGAGTTTCTGTTTATTTCGCAGGTCACATATAACGTGTAAAGTTCACCAATTCAGACCACCTTACACTTTTTTTATTGCCTACTATTTCTTCACTCGTACCAAATCGATATCAAAGGATAATAAAATCTTGTTCCTTTCGCTGCTCTCCTTTTCGCACGAGGTGTTTTTCTTTTCCTTTTTCTCGGCATGAAATTGTTTATGTCGCTACTTATTAGAATCACCGGTATCCCATTTATATTTTTAGTTTATTTATAGTAACAGAAATCACAATAATTCAAAGAAGTCTTCTTTATCGTATTTTATACACTGTTTAGAAAAATTGAGCTAGAATTTTTTACAGGCGGCAAGATTCTTGTGTCGCCCGGTCTAGTCCAGTTTTGTGTAGTCCTTCACATTCAGTGGCTATCTCTTTACTTCTCAATTGAAGTTGTTTTTTCTGCTTACATAACTACAGTGAATACATGCACCTTTTCAATACTCTAGTATGCCACCAGTATATAGACGAAAGTAATTAGAGCAAGTGTAGGTTCTTAGGTTAATTCTGCTAGTAACTCAAAACTACACTTATTGAGTTATTCTGTTGGTGACACACACATCCATGCATTTCCAAAGCCAGGCATGTGAGATCTAACCGTACAGTATTCATGTCCAGTCTAGCGGCTTTTCAGTCAAGTTCATTCAATTTTGTGATATATAAGTTGCCCAAAGGGATATTCCTCGAGACTCGTACAGTAGCGTGGAGTCTGTTAGGGCGATATTAGACAACAAATTTTCCTTTTATTTCGGATAATCTTGCCACCTTATCATTTTAAATCAATGTACTTATACGCAGGTCTCTAGGTTTAATTACTAACCAACTAAATCCTACGAAAAAAGAAAAAATATGTGGATGGAGGTTCCACAAAATCTTCATTTTTTTTCCTCCAATATTTTGAGCTTTTTCAGGTGCTCATTCAAGCGACAATGTCCCGTTAGGATCCCTGTTAAAACTTGATATATGCATTCATTTGATCTCAACAGCTTGTAGTCATCCAAAAGAGTATTTGATTGTATAATCCCTACCAGATCTTGTGATCAGATCTTCTCTTTTTCTCGGCTCTACCTATTTCTTCCAATATTACATTGGAGCTGATTCCGCAAAAGGGTTCAGGCCCCCCAGAAAGGTATTTCAGTCCCCCTCTTTGCTAGCTCATCTGCTATTCCATTTCCTTCTATTCCAGTGTGTCCTGGAATCCATAGTAGGGTGACTTTATTGTTCTCGCCTAGTTCATTGAGTTTGTCTAGGCATTCCCACACCATTTTGGAACTGATTACACAAGAGCTCAGTGCTTCAATGGCTTCTTGACTATCCGAAATTATGTTAATCCTTCGTCTTCTGTATCCTTTATCAATATTCAACTGGGCGCACTTTCTTATGGCGTGGATTTCCGCTTGAAAGCTACCTGGGTTTTTTCGCAAGCTTTCAGAGTGTTTGGCTCCTGGCCCGAACACTCCTATCCCAGTTCCTTCTATTCCCTTTGAGCCGTCTGTGTACCATTGAATGGCATTCTTTTCAAGTCTGGTAATGGTATTTGGATCCCATTCCTTTTTGTTGCTTAATTATGTATATTTCTTTGAAAAGTTATACTTTTTCATCATACCGTCTTGTGGCATTTCCCAGGTTGTCAGATTTCTAAGAAGTGAGGTGGTTTTTTTTGCTCTACTGAATCTCACACCGCCATCTGTTACAAACTCATGAAACTGGGAATCCTCAAATTAGCGATAAAATTTTTACAACAATTATTACTTTATAACAAATCCTGAGCTCTTCTGAAATTATTAAGAGACATAAAAACCTGTTATAGAGTCAATAAATCGCGTGCTCTTATGGACTATGTGACCTGCATAGGACATTATCAAATGAGGTAAATTTAGGTGGTCCTCTACTCTTGATATTCATAGTTCCAATGTAAGCCACGTAGCGCTGATGTGAGACCGATAGTGTCTCGTACTGCTTTATGAGAGCCAATTCTCAATTTACGGCTTGCTGGATGTCGAGGAACTCCCTTCCACTACGTGAGAAAACTACTTAAGATCTCCTTATACGTTTTATCAATGTCAGGATTTCGAGGATCTAATCCTTTTCATATGGATGATAAAAAAAATACATTTTGGTCAATTTGGTATTACTTTATAAGTGTATTAAAACTTCAACAAGTGAAATCAACACTCTGGGAGAATGGATATAGATGTTTATAAAAGATATGCATGCTATTTGAAAAATACGGTGAGGACAAACAAAAATGAGGTTGTAAATATAGCCAACTTTTCTGCCAATTTTTTTTCACCGTTCAAATTTGCTTGGACCGTTGCTAATAAAAACGTCAACCATTATATGGATAGTATGCAAAATTTTAAAACAAAATGAATACTATTATAATTGACCAAGCACCAAAATTAGCGTTCATAAAAAAATTCACACTCCACACCATAGTGTTCACATACGCACCACCAGAAACTCCGCAAGGACATTGTCTGTTTTCGATTCTCTCTCTCTCTTCGTTGGCTGGAAGACGCAATAATTATCAGCTTCACAGCTAGTAGTGGAAAAAAGTATATATCAACATTCAACTGTATTTATTACATTTATTCTTCACTTAAATGTATTTGACGTATGATCCTATATAGTTATTTTTGGAAGTAACGTTTCCCATGTCTTCAACTTTTATTCCAGCCGAATTATATTTGGGGAAGAAACAGCCTTGAGCAAAATTTAATGAATCTAATCTAGAGCAATCTAAAGTGTCTTTCGACGCCCACACCAAATAATTCATTTTAGACGCTTTTGCTTGAATGCGTCCATGGTGGCCGTTGCCATAATTGCAAGATGATTAAATGGCTTAAGGGCCAAACGGCAGAGTACTTGCCATTCTTAGGGGGTTTGCAGACACGTATTATGAGATTCACTTGAAACTTTGATGTGCTTCTATAATTAAAATCCTTGTTAAATTAGGTTATACCGGGTGTCTGATTAAAAGATGATTTTTTTCTGTACGAAAAATATTTTTAGAGTTACAGCGGACTACTTCTTTTTAACCAGACACCCTGTACATACAGAGCTCGGCAAAAGTCCGGGACCGGACAAATATCGAAGAAAATTTAAGTTTTGTGGAAAATCTTTCCATACCACAAATTTAACTCCAACTATAATTTGAAAATATTTTGAAATATACAGGGTGTTCCAATAAAGTGTGGCGTATCAAAGTTATATTTTTTCTTATGGATATTTGTCTAAGTGGATAGTGATTTTCTGTGAGAGTGGCTTAATCTTTTCGACCACTCGGTATAGGATGGCAAAGCCCTATATTTTCTGAAGGCTTAAAACGTGATCTATTTAGTTTCTCATAACAACTATGCAAATATTATGAGTTTAAAAATTAGAGAGAATTGCAGATGTTCTAAAATCAATTTAGCATAAAATTTAAGAAAATTGTAAATTGCACGAAAAGTGTAATACCTAGGTATAGGACACCCTTATATCATTCGAAAGAGGACATTTTTTTTAATATGATGAATTATTAAAATACAGAGTGTTCCATTTAAAGCCCGATATTACACATTGAATGATCTAATAATGAAACTGAAAATTCTGAACACCCTGTAAACAGATATTTAGTACTCAATCGTGGAATACATTCAACGGATGTCCAACTATTGAGATGTAAGAGAAAATTTGCTAGAATTTGTTATATCAATGAGTTATTAATTTTTTTCGAAATGATCACATTTTTAAAAAAAGTCAGCATAACTCGGAGCCCTCTGTATCTAGGTATAGGGAGCCAGTATGAAGGAATATCATATTTTTCAGGGGCAATCAGAAAATGCAATAAAATATAGGGTGTTCCATGAGAAAAATATAACTTTGATACGCCAAACTTTATTGGAATACCCTGTATATTTCAAAATATTTTTAAATTATAGTTTAAGTTGGGGTGTAATTTGTGGTATAAAAATATTTTCCACAAAACTTATATTTTCTTCGATATCTGTCCGGTCCCGAACTTTTGCCGAACTCTGTATAAAAAAACTTGTCTGTGTCACGTGCAGAAGGTTTATATTTCGAAATTAAACATTTTTAATCGACTCAAGGTACTAGATTGTGACATTTGATGACAGAAATAAAAGTTTTTACGTGTCGAAATCATTGTAAATGGTGGTGAAAAAAATTTAACAGCCATAAAGCTCGTCTAGACGCAATATTTTCATAAAAAAATAACTTTTTTTTTCTCTCATCGAAACCTACTAGAATTACCGTAAAATGAGTCATTTTCTTCAAGCTCTCTGTCGTTATAATTTGGAAATATTTTGATAGAGTCGAATTACGGAATTATTATGTAGTTAAGTTTAATATTTATCCTCGAGACTTGTATTTTGAAAAGAGTTCATCTTTGTAATGGGTTTTTGATTCCATTACCAAGTTAATCAAAGTTTTTAGATTGTTGCAGGCAAAAACTAATTTAAGGTGAACAGGGTTGGTATTAGAAAAACGTAGCTAAAATTAGAGTGGAATTTTATACAAAATAATTTTTAATTTCCCAAAAATTATTGGTTACGTACAATGAACAATGACTAATTCCATAATTTTAGAAAATCTTTGTGCAACAGACTCCGTCTCGAAGAGCTATTTTAAATACCGCACAGCTGTTTGCATACAATCAGGATGCCACTACATGTACACAATCTTGTCCATCCGATATTTCATGCTTCGTTCCATTATACTCTGTTTATTTCGAGCATCTGCATATTATATAATTAGGTTTTATTAATAATTTTCATCATGTCCGGCGTTTCCGTTAAAATCAATCAATTTTAATTGACAATAGCTCGACAATATTTTCAATATCATGTTTATTGAATAATGAACGTTTTAATAAATTACAAAGTACCTAACAGATCGAGTTTCGCTTTTATAGACTAATTATTTATACTCTTGGTTACACTATTAATATTATCGTAGGCATTTTTTATGATTTTATAAAGGTACTACCAAAAATGGTGGAAATATTGTAATACATCCTTCGAAGAATGTCTACAAACAAGCAGGGTACACACTATGCGGGGGTATGAATTATTCATAAACGTGTCCATATCTTTTGAAGGATTTTGTATAACGTGGCAAAACCGTATATTTAGGCTTCACTTTTTAAAATAGTAATTTTTTTCCAACCTTCCTAGCTAAATGGCAAAAAAATTATGAATCCCTCCGCCACAAGCTTATATACTTTCACCTCGCTAATAATCTGAAATTTTCTGATAATATTGTACAACAACAACAATGAAACTTAAAAACATACTCACCAGTTATAGGAGCGTAAATATTCAAGTACAAGCAATCTTCGCTTTGATTTTGAAGATAGGATTTAAGCTTGAGAAAATACTCCTTCCTGAACGCTGGCATTTTCCTTTCATCTGGAAATTTTTGCGGACAAACCGGTCCGAACTTATCAGCAACTTTAGTACCGAACCAAGAGGGTGCTCCAGCAGTTGGCATGAATCTTAAATCACCAACAGGAGGTGCTGCGTAGGGAATTCCTCGGTACACTCCCACACGAAAAGTTTCTTCTTTATCTATCTTAGGTTCAACTATAGTTCCTTTTAGTTCACCTTGTCTTAGGATTATGTTGCTGGTATATTCTTTAGCGTACGGGTTGTAACTGTAGTCGTAAGAACTAGATATCACAATTTTACACAATGACACTAACGTTATCACTATTGTTAACGATTTTGTGATGTACGCCATGTTTGTATCGAGTTACAGCATGTTTTTACACTCAGTATATATATCACTGCATTTCTAGCAATTTATGTAATAAGTTTTTGCTTCTAACTTATATTTTAAATATTAAAACATTTAAGTCTATTATCCATTTTTTCATCAGTTATATTTCATCTGAGAAACCAAATGCTAAACAGAAACATAAACAAATTAACGTGATGTGCTTGGTACTATTTTTGATTCAGTTCCACTACATGTGAATGTAAAAAAAGAAAAACAAAAATAAGATTGTCACGTTAGAGTGAGTTGTTCTATTTTTAAAATTATCTTTTAGAGAGTGTTCACCTACAAGTTTGTGTATTTAATTAACGTGAAGACTGTGTTGCCAAATTGAAATTAAAAAAATTATATGTTGTCAATTAGATATGTCCACGTGAAAAACAAAGTGCCATATTTATTAACTGACTGGATCTGCTTAAATGGAATGTTAAATTACAACACAAGGTCCCTAGTATAGGTTCTAAGACATGATAGGCTAGTCAACAAGTGCCTTTTTGGCAAACTTTTTTCAGCAGTCTCCGAAAATTATGATCGAGGTGTCATTCGATTCGGGATGGCATCTAGATGATTTTTGAGAAAAATGAAGCTCCGCAAACAAAAATTGCAAAAGTTATTAACAATTAACTACAAAAAAAGGGGGTTAAGTTTTTTGCAAATATCTCAAAAACTAATAAAGATTTTTCAAATTAAAAAAAGATTTGAAAAGAGGAGGACATTTCCTGAAAAAAACCCGACTCCCCTGGAACTGTAGGACCAATATTTATAATTTTCCCAGAGGGCAGAAAATACGGCTGAAAACGGGTGTTCTGGCTTCCGTAAGTAAAGTTTGGACACTTTATTAATAAAAATTATTTAACATATTAAATATGAAATTTAAGAAATGAAAAAATTCAGGGGCTTACTGGATAGATAAATGAACAATAATCCGCCTGAAAAAATTTTTATCACAATTTTTCAATTAGTTATTCAATAATTGTTAACTAATAATTTTTTTCTGCTTGAACATGAACATTGCAAGTTTGATAAATGTTAAACTATAAATTTGAGATTTTTTTCCTCTCTTGGAGCAATTCTTGGAAGGCTTCACAATAGATCCCCGTTGGAAAAATCAAAAAATGTTCATTTTTCAGGTTTTTATTAATAATTATTATCGTTGTTGCAAAATTTAAAACTTAAATTGATCATTGGAAAAAAAAATATTGTGAAGCCTTTCAAGAATTGCTCCAAGAGATAAAAAAAATCTCAAATTTATAGTTTAACAATTATCACACTTACAATGTTCATGTTCAAACAGAAAAAAATTATTAGTTAACAATTGAATCATAACTAATTGAAAAATTGTGATAAAAATTTTTTTCAGGCGGATTATTGTTCATTCATCTATCCAGTAAGCCCCTGAATTTTGTCATTCCTTAAATTTCATATTTAATATGTTAAAATAATTTTTATTAATAAAGTGTCCAAAGTAGGCGTGGCTTACGGAAGCCAGAACACCCGTTTTCGGCCGTATTTTCATCCCTCTGGGAAAATTATGAATATTGGTCCTACAGTTCCGGGAGTCGGGTTTTTTTTAGGAAATTTCCTCCTCTTTTCAAATCTTTTTTTTAATTTGAAAAATCTTTATTAATTTTTGAGATATTTACAAAAAACTAAACCCCCCTTTTTCTAGTTAATTGTTAATAACTTTTGCAATTTTTGTTTGCGGAACTTAATTTTTTTCAAAAATCATCTAGATGCCATCCCGATCGAATGACACCTCGATCATAATTTTCGGAGACTCCTGAAAAAAGTTGGCCAAAAAGGCATTTGTTGACTAGATTAATGAGGAAACTACAGTCAATGAATTGACGAAGCAGGTAGTTAGAAGAGGCTCTAAAGGAGACTATAGGTATGGATCTGAATAGATTGCAAGAGAGGAAACTGGCTAGATAAGGAACATCTATTCAGATGCGTAGAAAATCTACTCACATAAGTAGTATCCTTCTGTAAAAACCTACAAGGACTCAGAAGGAAGCATGAGACTTCCAGGAATAAACACAAGAGGATGGCCAAGAAAAACCAAACCTAGAACAAGGAAGTTGAAAAGACGACTGATTGGAATATCATAAAAGACAAAACTGAAGATAAAAGAGTGAAGATAGTAATACAAACAAGTTAAACTCGAGCTTACGTCAAAAGGTTGAAATATGCTTGGGTGAAATTGTAGAGACGATAAGAGAAGTATCCAACAAGTTTCCTTCCACTGTCAGGCACTGAAATGAACGACAGGAATTCCCTTCAAAAGAGATGAGTTGTATTGAAAGATAATCCATGGTATTGCAACGTTGTCATGCCTCCAAGTAAACGGATGCAAATGCTTTCTAACCTAACCATTGGAAAACTTAGTTGGTTGCTAAGTGTAGTATTTAATAAATAGTAATAGACATTAAATGAAGTATATCAAACTAACAGCTATACAAATGATAATAAACCATTCACTCGAATTTGTTATCGTTGTAGAAACCAAAATAAACTTTCTCCGATGCTGATAACCATCATAAATCACCGAAAAGTTTTATTTTCCGTTTTTCTATTAACCGCATAATAAATATATATGTTAGCACTTTTCTGCCGAAATTCAATTCGCATTTGCACTATAAATTTTAACAGCGTGGCACACAATATAAACGATTGAACTGATTTTTAAACTGATTTAATGACTGCAAAAAAAACTTTCAACGCGATTGAAACGCATTTTCGAACTAAAGCTAAAATTGTCAAAGTTTACGTTGAAACGATTCAGGTCGTGAAACGCAGCGTCGTCACAAGTTGATATTTATATATTATCACTTTATCAAAACTCTTCATGGAACCAAACAATTCTTGTTGTCTCCAGGACTGCATTGGAAGACTCTATGAACTGTATATTCCAGGAAGGAAGTGAAATAGCAGATGAGCTAGCGAAGAGGTGGATACTCTTTTTGGGACCAAAACCCTTTTGCTTTATCTCATCTTCAATGTAATGGAAAGAATAGCCTGCATACATCATGGAATTACTCCTGGAAATAGTCCTGGAGGAGGTACTAGTTCTCTAAGACTCCCCTCCTCCTCCCTTAGGTCTCAGTGAATGTCACCCCAATATACATTTATACATAAACATAGGAATGTTGAGCTAATTGAAAATATGTATGTACAAAAAATGGAACAATATAAAAATGAAAGTTCTTTCTGTAATACTGAAAATGAAATAAAATGTCCCACGTGATGGATTTCCACAAAATCACGATTTCGTGTAATTCCGTGCAATATTTGCAGACGCAATCAAAGTTTCATTTTTAGTTTTTCGCATCGGAATGTGTCAGTGACAAATTGGAAATAATATTTGTGTTTTGAAAGCAAATAATAAAACGAACTAATTGATTTCGTAGCAGGCTTTATTTCGGTTTAAAAACAATCCAATATTTAATTTTTATAATTGGAAGTTTGCGTTATGGAGATTTTTGTAATTAACAGCAAATAATGAAAATTGTATTCGTCCAATCGGATTTGTTTTTTAATTATATTCATTATTTTTTCATATCCAAATTGTTCCACCACTGGTAACATAAGAAAACACACGACGTCGAGTTATTTTAAGATCTTTTCAAAGCGTAACTATGCAGGACGTCCGTCTTTGATAAATTGTTAGATGATATAAATAGGAGCTTCGTAAAAGCTGTATATAAATTCCATGTGAAAAACAAGTAAAATAAGGCTATTTCCCAAAGAAAATCGACGCTACATTAGACATCTTATGTACTTTGGGTACCACTCGATTCAACATGGCATACAAATTGAAATGATAATAAGCAAGGGATAAAAGGATGGAAAAAAAACTTGTTCACCTATCAATCCATAGTATCACTTGGAATTGTGTGCCATGCAGTTTTCGTGTCATGGTCCTTTTGGTGAACCATGTGGTAAACGTTGTCTTTAAATAGCTCACTCATTCTCCAAAGTTATGAATTTGACAACTAGTGACAGTTTAAAACAGAATTATATTTACATAAAACTTTGTCTAAACACGCAACGAAAACTCTATAACTTTTTCGTACAAAAGGCAACATGTTAAACTGAATATATTTAATGACATTTAAATACATTTTGTAAAATAACTGTGGTCAAATAGTGAGCGTGTCCGATCAAATGGAAAATTAATTCCCAGCTATAAACACTGGAAATCTATAATTAGAATATCGTCAATTTCGGAGAAACTCATAATTAACGAGACTATTTTTGATGTACTCCAGTGCTCGAAATTTTTTACTGAGCAATGTGAGTATGTGATTTCGCGAACCAAAAAATTGTTTTTTTTCGTTAAAATCATTTTTAATGACAATATTTTAACTATTTTTAGCGCTAAATGCTATGACTCAATTGGAAAAATGTTGACTAACGTCAGATAACGCCTCAAATCGGCCAAAATATTTATTGCCTCTAATGGCCAAGCTGATTGAAAGGCTCTGAAATTATTCCAGTAACTGAACACCTGAAAATATCGAAAGCTCCTGAAAAGTCGCTGAAGACTTCACTCCGCAAAAATTGACATTTTCCGATGATTCAAAGCTCATCACAATGGGAAGACTCGTAACTATCATTCCATGTGACTTACAGCTCGTTCGTACTTGACAAAAATGTTTAAAAAAGATTTTTTTCTCATTTTGAAACTGTCATTAATTTGTTCAAATTTTCTCGAAAAATAGCCTTTTATCCTGATTTTTTTCTATAATGGAACCTTTGGAGGTCTTGAATGATCCCAGAATTTTTTTTTCAATATCTTCTTTGCGTTTTGATAAAAAATTGATTCGTTTATTTATTTATTAAAAAAAAGTGCGATTTTCACCGATGTGATGAATTTCCCTGATTTCTGGAAAATGATTGGATTTTATTGAAAATCAAAAAGTACAATTGAAAACTAGACACTCTAAGCTTCAAAATGATGTGCATTAAAGAGCAATATATAGGATGATAAATTTTTAAATCGCGCTTATTTCACAGATTGTACAGAACTCCGAAAACGGCTGAAAAATGTAAATAAATAAATCAATTTTTTATCAAAACGCAAGAGAAATATAAAAAAAATGTCTATCATTCAAGACCTCCTAAGGTTCCATTAAAAAAAATTAGGAGAATATGTTTAACGGTTGAAGCACCATTGCAGTGATGGCAGACGGGAAGGTTTTCAGGAGACATCAAGTAACCATGTGTGTATCTGGCTTGATTGATCCGCAATCGTCTAATGACAGCAGCTTCTCTCCTAGTTAAGGAATCGAGGGAGAGACAGCCGATTGATGGTTGTATATCGTAAAGGGTTGTTTTGCTGTTGTGTCAAAAATTTTGCCAGGACTCCTTGACGGACTTTTTGAATAATAGTTGTCTTCGGGGAGCTGGAACGTTGTTGTGGTGATGGAAGAACAGGCTTCTTTAGCATGGTGGTTAGCGTTTTCATTGCCAGTAATTCCAATGTGAGATGGGAGCCAGATAAGACAGACTGTTACATCACGAGCTGAGAGAGTTTGATGGATGTCATGGATGTTTTGAACTATTGGATGGTCAGTAAAGATAGTATTGAGTGAATTAATTGAGGAAAGTGAGTCGCTACAAACGGCGACGCGCTTGACAGGAGATCTAAATTTAAATTTAAAACAACTGGCTAGACATGAAACTAATGATCTCGCCATCTCACCATGTAGTATTCCAAAATGCAACTTTATGGAAAAACTCCCAAAATGGAAAAAGGTACTTATAGTGCAGCCTGAGAAAAAATATTCCAGTTGAAAGGCAAAAAGGTTAAATCACCTGCAGATCACATAATTTGCAATTGCAGAGGAGTGTTCGCCAACGTCTTAAATACCTGAAACAGTTCTAACTACATCCTGATAGGCTACAGACCTGGCTTTAAAATGGCTTTATACTTAAACCATTCTAGCTAACACATTTGTGTTATTTCCACTTTAACAAAACTTATAATTCAGTTATCTTATATTATAAATCAAATTAATATTGTAAAGAGTGAAGACTAAATTTCCTGAAAAACTCGATGAAATTTCCGGACATATTTATATATCATTGCAAAAACTATGGAACTATCTTTTCAACCACCAGAAAAAAATTCTCTTCCATTATTGAAAAATGTACATATTTTAACCGATAAAAAACTATTTTTCTACGACCGTGCGTTTTAACCCATGTTCCCGTACGCATTTTTGTTTTGCAACCGACCTCATTTACTTACCAGTTAACACCAAATAACTCCACTGGACCGGCAATTGTGTTATCAATATTTATAATATTTATTATAGTTTTCAGTTAAAGCTTAGTATATGTATAATGAAATAAAATAATTTTTGAAAAATGGGTTCGTATACTTTTTTTGTATATACGGTCGTAGAAAAAATAATGTTCCTAACTCATGCGTAAAGAGTTTTTCCCGCTCTTGACCGCTTTCCCGAACTCCGCTCCGCGTCGCTCGGGTCAACTGCAGTCGCGTGCGGGAAAGTATCACTTTCCACACTAGTTCGGAAAATAACTATTTTAAAGTTTCATCACTACTTGCAATTATAATAATATGAACCTTATCACTATTACAATAAATCTAAAATTGTATCCATGAATGCAAAATAATTACCTTAACGTTCGAACGAACCCTTTATCATAATCCTTTTCTCGTCCTGGCAAATAAATATACATGTAAAATAGGGTCCATCGCAGGGGTTCCTATTATTTCAAAATAATATTCCAGGAAAACACGGGGATGACATGGAACGACAACTATTTGTTGATTTATTGTTACCCTTCTTTTGTTTTTTCATTTTACGCAAAATATATTTTTTATTGATCTTCGCGCAGTCCTGAAACGGGATGATACTGTTACATCTAATGTTAGTTGTGCGGAGTTATTGATTATTATTAATATTATATCGACTATTTCACTAGAGTAAATTTATAACTGACAAAATTTGAAGGTTTTGAACTGGCAATTTTTTTGTCTTGTCGCGGCAATTTTTTGACGTTTAATATATCAAATCTATGTGTATAAAATTCTATCACTCTGTGATAAAATTCAATATAAAATCTTTGTTAGTGGTTTCTAGGAAAACTAAGTTGTTTATTTATTTATTCAACTGTCTAAAAATTATTAAAACTGTTTCAAAAATTTAAATAAGTATTATTAACATGAATAATACAAGATTTGGAAATAATTCAATAAATAAAATAGAGAGTACAATTAAGCAAAGTATACCGCGAAATACATTGAAGACAAAAAAGTCTGCGTGGGAACAGTTTAGAATGTTTCTGGACGCACGTAATTATACGTTAGAAAAGGATACTTTTGAACAAGTTATAGTAAAATTTTTTGAAGATTATGGTTTTAACATGAAAAAAAGAGATGGAACTGATTATACTGAAGCTAGTGTGAAAACACTTTGGAATACGACTGCTCAAATGGTTCAGGAAAAATATTTTCTAGAATTGAACATCAAAATTGATCCATTTAAAAATATTACCTATAAATTTGCTAGATTGG
>CAJUYG010002109.1:39871-51212 GCA_910591675.1 Galerucella calmariensis
GATTTTATCATGTCAGTTTTTCTCGTAAAATTAGTGATTGGCAAAACTGTTTCGTAAATTTATCCGATAAAAAAAAGCTCTTGTGTTTTTACTGTTGATAAAACACAAGTAAACTCAACTGTACACTTCAACTACTGATCAAATCGGCGGAGAAATGTCAGTGGGACATCAGAAAAAGACATAAGACACATTGCCGCTACGAAAGGTACGTCTGCATCCTATTTTGAGCGATATAATTTCTTCAAACATCAACTAATCAAATATTTCAAGTAAAAAATTAGGGTTAACGTTTGTAATACATTTAAACGGCTCATTATTGTGATATTTCGATTAAGATTAATCACAGACCTGCCTTTTTCCATTTCTTCCAACGTAATGCGTTAGAAGGACATTAACAATCGATCACGCACACCAAGAAGTTTATTATATGAACTCTAACAAGTTTTTTCCCTCATCTGAGCTATTTATTAGGAGAACTAGCTCGGAATAAAACTCCTTTCCCACAAATAATATTCGACGTGGGAAATCGGCATTCCAATACTGATTTAACGATATTATTGTGAAAAATTACCGAACGGCCTTACTTTTTAAAGTGCCCGAGTTAAATAATGGATTCGAAAAAGAGTGCGAAGTGAGATGAAGCAGAAACTCGGAGAGACGAAAACGGTAGCTGGAACTCCACTTAAAGTTGTTTAAGTCACAACTTTTAATTTACGGTCAAGTTCCAGACATTCTAAATATACAGGCGAAGCAATTAGAAAATTGATAAATTTGTTCGTTGAAATTATGCCCGAACGATATTTTGCATTTGGAAAATTTCTTGGGATAGTTGAATTTTCGAATTAGCACTCAATTATAAGTTTCGGAAGTTTTCCATGCAGCGCTTGGAAGACTTGCGGAGAAAATCTTTGTGTTTTCCGATTGTACAAACAAGATATGATCGCTTTTAAAGCCGGTAATCTTGCTTCAAACTTCAATTAATGAAAATATTTGAAACATTGTTAGAGACAAGTGTCTTTTCAACTATGAGGCTCACAGAAAACAGTACACTCCGATAAATTGGTGTATTGAAAAACCGTTCACTTGGAAACAACAACTACTTCTCGGGCTATGTGCCCTGGCAGACATTGAATTACACTTTTAAGTTGAACGCGGGTCAATTATCCTGATTCTCAAGAGGTTCTTTAATATATCCCTTAGCTAGAATGAGATTATATGGTTCATTTACGATAAGTTTGCAATTTTGACATTTGTAGTAACAATTGCAGCCACTGAACAAAATCTAAATATCCAAAGTGTAGATGGAATGAATAATCCTATAAAGGGGGAAGTTACGGTCCAAAAGTTGGGTGCCGTATCCGGTGTTGCCAGACTTATGTAGTCAAAATCAGACAATCTTATCAGAATTTCTTGTGATGGTTTGTCGTTTTCATTCGCATTTTATAGTTTGTTGTTCACTGTGTAAATTATAATCTGTTATTCCTATAACTATTTAAAAGAGATTATTGAACACTGCATGAGTCTTTATCAGGTGGTTGCAAGGAGATGGTAGCATCCCTAATATCATATTTTGAGAGATAACGAGATAACGATGGACCGCTAATTCCTATTACTTCTGTGAGAGATGTAAGTTTTCACTAAATACATTGTTACTTAATATACTGCAATAACGATGCAATTCAACATGTGCATGAAGATAACATTTTTCAGTTAAACTTAAGGTTTCAAACCTGGACATCTTGAAGTTTATATATTTACTCATTAAAATTTAACAATTTCTGCTCTTATTTTTGAGTTGAATGTAATCTTATACAATAAACAACTTATCAACATAATAAGGAAAATAGTAGGTTAGAAACATGTTAGAAATTAACGCAAGGGCTGTATAACATATTATTTTGAGCTGCTTCTGTATTCCAGAAACGGTCTGTAAAAACAGGTACTTGAATTTGCATAAATGTGTTTCTCCAACAGAACAGAGTAAAATAGAGACAAAAATTAAAATTTTAAGAAGGTAATTCATGACACATTTCAAGCAGATACTGTTTATAATGTACAATTTCTCATTTCTTACTCACGAAAAGAAATTTTTCATTGTTCTTGATTAATTTACATATTTGGGGTGTCCAGCTCTGGGGACTCAACACGATTCATTCTTAATTTTTGGACTTGGTTAGGGACTGTAACAATTCATTGTTTTTTTGCTCAAAGCTGTTGAACGTTCAAAACGCCAAAAGTTGTGTTTTTCCAAGTCCTTTAAGTGGGTACTTGCAAATTTCAATTGAAATAAAAAACCGCACAGATATCTTAATTGTTACTTAGGTAAAATTTTAACCAATTTCTCAAATTAACGTCTGAGTCAGTTAAACCGAAAACATTGTTGATTAAATCATTGCATATGATAGCTGTAACCTTCTAGTATGTGTAAAAACATTATTGTAAGTTCAAACAATTTTTTGTGGCATATGTCATTATTCTAACAATGTCTATTTCTTTTACCTAATGTTTATCAACAATTAGATTACTCAGCAACTAAATAGGATATCGAAACCGCGTTTATTGCATTCAGTTCGGGAATAAATAAGGTATCATAACAAAAATTATGATTTACATTGCTTCTTAAATTGCATTAGTATTTTGCGTTTTGAAAAACAGCTGTTTTTCAATTTTTTTTATTTAGTCATCCGCTGTGGCTGCAGGAGAGGGAATTTTCACATTATGAACCACGGATTTTCATAGCAAATTTCACGCTCTATAACGTTGTTCCCATAAATATGTCAAATTCGAGAACATGGCGAAAAACAGGCCCATTTTCAGTTGTTTTGGCTTTAAACTGTTATTGTCCAATTAGCACAGCCTAAAAACCGTTGGAGGCAGCGGATTATCATCAACCATGATATTTTCAAGGGATTCTAACCAAAATCTCGCCTACTGCTTTCACATCCATGTTTTATGATAGCTAGAGCTATACAATCTTCAAATAGTAACTCAATCCTTGTAATAGCATTTAATTTGGCTGTTTTATCCCCTATCTAATAGTGGTTTACTAACAATACGAACTCAAATAACCCGAATCTGCATTAGCTCATTCACGAACGAATAAAGTCAGAATCAGATCAACGAAACGTTCATTAAGAACTCTTAACGTCCTCCTTTCAGATCCAAATTGACATACTGAAACGAAATTACCACATATTTTCTTAGTAAAATTAACCAATCGAACTTTAGTTTCTAAATTTGCCGATCGTGCGCCGCTGTGGCGCCACATGCGCAGGATTACATCGTAAGGACCTCTCCGTTAGTCGGATTTCAGGACCTCGAAACGACGTTCCCTCGCGAAACGGTCCCGGAATAATCACGATTTCCGTGACGGTTTATTGTTCGGTCAAATAAAAAACTGGAAATCGGAAAAATGTAAAGTTAAATCGAGTGATTATTAAAAAAATATAATGAATAGTGTATCAAGGATGTGATTTTAATAAAAAAAAGTGTAAACAATGCCCCTATCCTTATTAACTTGAGGTTTATACCATGGTTACGACCACAAACAAACTACTTTGCCTTTCTTTCGTTTTTCTCTTGGATTCGTATCTATCCAGAAGCGATCCAATTTTAGATGGCAAGCCACAGTTGACTTCCCGAACGGTTCGAACTAAATACGGTGATGTTAGTGGTGTTATCGTTTCTTTGGACGCTAAACACCTCGAGCCGGTCGAAGTGTTCCGTGGCATCCCTTACGCGAGTCCTCCTCTAGGAAGTTTACGGTTCATGCCGCCGGTAACCGGTGCTTTGTGGCAAGGTGTTAAAATTGCGGATAGATTTAGTCCGGTCTGCCCACAGAGGTTACCGGATATTTCAAACGAGACCGCGGCTTTGAGACGGATGCCGAAAGGACGATTGGAATACCTCAAAAGGCTGTTGCCCTACTTGAAGGAGCAAAGCGAGGATTGTCTTTACTTGAATATTTACGCTCCAGCTCAAGGTAGGAAGTACGATCCCATTCAAGTGATTTATATTCAATGAATAAACAATTCAATTTATCTGTATCTGTACCAGGTGTCCGATTGAAAAAGTAACGCGCTGTATCTCAGAAAATATTCAACTTACGGCATTTTTTATCACAAACTAGCAAACAAGAAACTGCTGCAAATGATACTCAAGTTTGTCTAGGTTCAGCTTTCTCACTCACCCTACCAGTAATTTCACAAGATAGAGATAAAAGTATTTATTGTGACCTACTCCATCTAGCGGTGAAATGGGAAAGCCTTTGTCCAACAAATGCTGAGCTTGGACGACAAATTTATGGAACTTTATTTAAACTGCTGAGTATCTGATCAATATTTCGAACAAATTAAGGTTTACAGATATCACTTCTATATGAGAAATTATACTTTTTTTACTTTTACTCATAAAAATTGAACAAAACCATTTACAAACCTTCATCTTATATGCTTTTTCTTTGTTTCAGGTGAGTTGAACCACGTAACATTGATACTTCCCACTATAGGTAAGTTTATAACCCTCTGTATACAATTTTTTGTATGAGTATTGTTATAATAAAACTGATATCATCATCCTTAGACTCTACTAACAAAAACCTACCATAAACAAGTAGAGGTTTCATTATTAAGTTTCAATACAATCAGATCGTCGCTCAAATCTATTGATAACCTCAAAATTTTGTTAGAGCCACCCTGTCTGAGATTTGCATGAATAATGATCGTCTAGTGTTATGGATTTCATGACGTTTCCAAACAATATTGAATTGATTGAATACCTACTAAGTAGTCTGTCGCGTGTCTGAACACAGGTCCGCACATTTCATTTCATTCAAGTTGAATGTCTTCGATTTCAAGTTAGTTAATTTTTCCATTGTCTTTTGCTACTTATACGTGGTTTTGTATCTTTTGTAATACCGTTAGTAGTTTTGGACCAATTGGACGATCTCTTGAGACAGGTTCTTGAGACTAGAAACTTATATTCTGGCCTCTTTTACTGAGTTGATAGTTTCTGATATACAGTCGAAAGAACACCTTTTTGGTCTACCCAGTACATCAAAGACAGATCTTTTGAAACCTGTAGTGGTACTACGCACACTATCACCGGTCGGTTTTCTACAGCCCCAGTACTGATTAAAAGATTTTAAACTTATCCTCTACACAGCCTCCCGAAGACTCTTTTGACCTGACACTTTCATTGGTCTGTCGGCGTCAGCTATAATTGACCTAATAATGGAACACTCTCTTGAAAAGTTTAGGGGTAGATGGGACGATGCAGAAGGTTGCAGGAAGAAACTGCTGCATCATCCGGACAGCAAAGTAGCCAAAAAATACGTCACTATGAACAGACAGAACCTTCGGACAGCCACGGGTATTCTGACCCGTCACTGCCACCTACGAAAACACCTCTACAGACTGGATCTGTCTGACACTTCACTTTGTAGAGGATGCGAACAGGAAGAGTAGACTGTCGAACACATTCTTTGTGAATGTCCGACACTCTCTCAATTTAGGTTTTCTGTATTAGGTGGGTACACAAGCCAGCATGAGGGAGCTTACTTCCGGCGACGTTATCGCCTACTTCAAACAAGTAGGCTGGATGACGAGCTAGAAGGAAGTCTGAACCTCAGAAGGATGCACAATGGCCCAATTGTGGCCTAAGTGCTGTGGGGTCACCCACCTTCCAAATTCTCACAGATACAGACAGACAGATCCTCTACACTAACTATCTTCAGTTTCTTCATCTAGTTGAAGCTGCTGGTGTTATAGATCTCCCCAGCACTCGTGTGCTCCTAGAATCGTTCTTTATGACGTTCATTGAAAATTGATCCCGGCATCACCAAAAACTTTACTTCTTCTCTTTATCTTGATGGTTTGCATTTGGCTGCAGGTTCATCTTAAGAAAGATCATGTCAAACGATTTTTCCACACTTCTATCATGATTAAGTGGAAATATTGCTACCAGCTGAATTGCAGACACCTGCATCTAGACCAACAAGTGAAACCTTTTAATATGCATGCTGCCAAGCATGCCTTCGGTGATAGGTGTCTTCAATACTCATGAATTATTTGTTGAGGGCTATCAAAAGCTTCAAAATATGGCATACTAGGTTGTATTTGTAAATTACATTAAAGAACAAAATTAAAGATATCTTGATAAATTTTTATGGCTTGAAACATTCGTCAAGCTACTCAAATTCCTAAAAACTATTGGTTTTGTGATTTTGAATCTAATTCATTCCGGTGTATGAAAGAAAATGTAATTATTCTTTTGATGTTGTGCGATGGAAAATTAATGGGACCCCGTCAAGTTCAAGATAAAATTCTAGCTACTTTACTTATCAATCAATCCATCTACAAGGTAAAAAGTAGACGTATTTTAACGATGTTAAAAGTTAATGTATACAAGAAATTTTTCTTCATTAAATCTTGGAAATATAAAATTCTTGTCGGCCTGTTTTGTTATTTAAATTTATGTTTATCAGATATTATTCTTGCCCTTTTTCTTGGTTTTGTGACGTTCTGTCCCAACAAACGAAAATTCAAATGAAACTTGGAAATTTTGTTAAACCAGTGTAGAGATTGCTTCCAATTTTTTATTGTTCTCATATAAACTTTTGAAATTACATAGCTTCGGTTCGTTTCCTATTAAAATTATTATTATATGATTTGGTGAATAAGTTGGAAAAGCTCTATTCAGAACTTATACGACTGCCAAAATAAGTCATAGGAGAGGAGAGTCACCAAATATGGAATAGTATCCTAATATGGAATGCCTTCATTTCTCTAAGACTATAAGTATGAAACGCAACACTCGACCATCTTCTGTTTCATTCGGTCTACTAACTATCGCACCCACACCAACGAGTCAGTTGCGCGAATGCTTCACGTGTGGCAGGCGTGTTTTGTTTTGTTGTCGTGCAGAAAATTTTAAAGGTAAGTAATAAACGAGTATTACCAGCTGTTATGCTTGCTTACGTGTTATACTATTTAGTATATCGGTATTATGTTTATTTCACCATTTTGTGATCTTTTGTCATTAAAATATTGTGACTTTAAAAAATATTTAGAAGAGTTTGAACTAGTATAAAAATCCAAATATGGACAGTCGTCGGTGTCTAATTATAGAATATTAAATTTAATGCTTGATGTGTGGGCTCTGGGCACATTATGATTGTGCTGGTCCAGAGTTTGATACTTCGATATGTGATTTTTGCAAGTAATTATGTGACTTCTTTCATTCATCACAATATACTATATTTATTTAATTGATCTCAAAGATATTAATGTCCATTTTAGTTATTGTTATGTTGATTTATGCCTATATTCTATATATGGATACCTATTCCATATTTGGTTACTCATTTGTGATTTTGTTTTTTGTGTTAGATTTCAATTTGATAACCAATATATTTGATTAAAGGCAAGGCTGTTAATTACTACATATAAACGTATGACTGATTAGTAAAAACATTAATTTTTTATATCCCAAAAACAAAATGGTATTCCATATTTGGTGACTTTCCTCTACTTCCTAGGCATTGCCAAAAACAATTTCTAAAGCAGAGGAGAAATTGTTTGGTGAATATTTTCACATAGAGACCTAGTGAAAATTCATAACTTTGCCATAGCCGTGTAAAACAACTCTGTGTATTGGAGAGTAATTTTTAAACGCTAAGCTTCACTTTTTATATAAAACTTTCTTATCCATATCTCTCAAGGGTGATTCAAACTTTTAATAATGAGTACATCACCCTGTATTTATACTAAAAACAAAATGATAACTTTCCCAACGCCTCACCCTTCACAGTTCCGTAAGTACCTAGGGAAATGCAATGGCTTGATTAGATCTTATAAATGCTACCGAGAGAACTTCTTAGTTACCGAACATGTCGAATTAGAACTGGAGCTGTGTTAATCGCAAATCTGGTAGAAATGTGCAAGTTTCATGAATTAGTTTAGCGAATCTTAGCTGTGGGAACGTCTTTTGTATAAGTTTTGTTGCATATTCATACACGCCAATGTAGATATTAACTATAATTCTAATTTCCTCTTACATGTCTAGAGTAAACAGTCTGTTGTTGTTGTTAGAGGCTTTGTACGTTCTTCATTTCCCACAAGACAGTGAGTAAAGTGACCACAACTGCCAGTTTTTCCCACTTCCTGTCTCTTTTTTCTTATTTCTCACTCGCTACACATTCAAAAAAATCCAACAGACACATGAAACACTCGACACTCAACACTTCACATTAGCATGAGTCTTACGCTCCAAAAATTTTAGTGTAAGAACCCTTAGAGGCTTAAAAAAATAACGTTTAAAAATTCTCATTAATCTCTTCTATTTATTTTCTACATTAAAAATATGGTGTGTTCCATTTCTAATCCCGAAATTGCAGAAGTATCAATCAAATCGTAAAAGAAGGAAAACATATGAAATGAATTATTTATGAATACACACTTCATGAATTTCAATTTAGGACAAAACTGAATCTCTAATTTGGAGCGTCGATATTCCCAGCTGCCTTACACCAAAAAACACTCACACACTTAGTACGAGCGTGAAATCGTACAGAAAAATGGACAATTAGTGGAATATCCACGGGATATTAAATTGGATCGTGAAATTTTTGTAAAACTCCTAAAGTTGTCATTCACTGAAAAAATCTATCTTCTACTCAGTCTTAAATGCTTATATCTCCTTTATACTCATTTCTAGGTTAGGGGATTTGTCTCTCTTGTATCCAATAGTCTTCTAGGGTTCCGTATTGCTTCCAGGTTGCATCAGCCTGAACATAGCAATATAAAGAGTAAGTAACATAACTCCAACTACAGGAGAGACTTTTTCCAAATTTAAAGCTACTCCACAGATTATAAAGAGAACAGATACGAATCCCGGTAAAACATCAAACGATTTTCAGCTCCGTCTTCAATGACCTTGGACCTTTAACTCGGTATGGCCGCGATGCTGCCAGTTTAAAATATATTCTAAATTTTTTTACCAAATTTCAATGTTGACAATTTCTAGTGCCGGATCTAGTTTTTTGGAAATAAATGGAATCCAGTGAAGTGCACGTTCCAGGAAAGGTTTTTATTGGGATAGCGCTTTTTTCCGCTTATTTTGGAAATGTTGCTGATAAAACGCGTTTGTTGTTACTTTTTTGTGTATGATTATTTTTGTTTTCAAAATATGTATAACTCAGTTTGTTGACTCTGTGTATTGAAGTGTGTATCGATTAACAAATATTCCAATGATAAATCATAAGAAAACCTGGATAAAAACTTATGATGACTACATTCGGCTGAAATACTAGCTACACATTTATCTGCATTTAGTTGTATTAAAGCACTTCCTTTGATTTTTCGTCTTTTATTATTGGGCTCTTTCAATATTATTTTTGTCGAATCCCATTGAATGTTATGCCCCTCTTCCCAAGCATGTTTACGAATACTACTCATATCACGAATTCCTCAAACAAGCGACATAATTATTTAAAATCCATCCAGTTCTATCACTGAATACTTGATTCTTCCATCAATAATTCCAAGATTCTCCCGATGTTAGTTTCCAAGACACGAATACTAAAAGTAGTAAAATATATGTTGCACTTCAGGTTTGTTTTCAAGTCTTAAATAATTTTAAATTTTTATATAACCGTAATCCTGTATCTAGGTAAGTCTGAGACTTCGGTCTTATAGATCCACTATTTTATAGTTAGACTAGATTGCACGATGCGTTTGGATAGGTATAAGATTATATATGAAATAAAGATATATCCGCAGAAAGATAAATTCAAATTAGGAGATAACTTCCAGCGCAAATATAAATGAAGATTCAGTGTATGATGGTTTGTTGCGGTGAAAATAGCTTGAAGGTAGTTTTATTGTTATTTGGCCAAAAAATGCTCGACCTTATTTGACTTTGATGATTTTCTTGGGGACCACCTTAAATCTCCCTTCAATGAAATAGCAGATGGACTAGCAAAGAAGGGGACCGAAACACATTTTGGGGGCCGGAACTCTTCTGCAGTATCAGTTCCAATGTAATATTGGAAGAAACAGGCAAGAAGATCTGACCATCGGAAAGATCTAGTATAGTTTGGGCAATCTGCTGTGTAACTACAACCTATTGATGTGAAAGTAAAACTTTCAATTGTCCCCTAAATAATCATGGAACTGAAAATAATGGAGGAAGAAGACTGTATATTCTGTGGCAAGGAAGAAGAAACCTCCATTCACACACAGTGATGAGCAAAATTGGTCTTGGTCTTTCAAAAAAGCAAGACCAAGACTGAACGAACAAGAACAATTCTTTATTTGCTCGTCACTGCTCGCGAGCACTCCAAAAATATACAGGATCTGCTGCTAAATATATCGTCGTGAAGCACCTTATTAATTTTTGTTATACCTCATTTAAAAACCAGGAGGAGTAATTTGAATTTAAGATGGTAATTCTGTAGACCTCTGATTGGTCAGATTCCGCCCAGTTTCACACAACACTTTTTAATATTGACATCAGCTGGTAGTTTTCATTTTTGATAGTTCTGAGAGATAGATATACCTACTCAATTTTTCATCGCATTCGCTCTTGTCATTTTATTATTGGAACTTTAGTTCTTCACGTCAGGTTATGCTAAGTAAAGACTGCTGTATTAGAGTAATGTGTATGTTCTAATCTATACGAAACATGACATGTGACAGAATACTCGACTGTTTAAAATCTAAATAATCTACTATACGACTTATGACTATGCGTGGCTGATTTCTTCATCAATCAAGGCATATTTAATAGATCTGGAACTCGACTGTTGACTACTTTTTCGGAACACACCATTTAGTAACAAATCTGGTAACTTCTAGTGGTGTGAGTAAGGCTTTTAAATTACTCCATTGGTTATAAAATGGACATTAATAATCCTTAAAAAGAATCCATTGATATCAAAAATAAACGTCTGTCAAATTGTCTTCAAGGAAAGCTGTGATAAGTTCAGTGAAGTGTGATATATATAAAACGCCAATGCGACGACAACCACCGAGAAATGTCATGGTAACTTATTACCGACATTACACATAGTTTCGCTTCGGGGTTATAGCTACGTCTGTCTCGCAAAGTAAGAAGGTAATTTAATGGTTTAATTAAATTACCCAAGGCAACTTTGCACTTATGTGTAGAAGGTGAATTTTAGTATGGGAAAATCTTGTTTCGATGAGTTGAGAGTGAGTTGGTTGAATATTTTGAGTTTTTTTGTTAAGAGTTTTTTGAATATTGAATAGATGAGGCTTTCACTTGATCTAGATACATAGTAAATTATGAAATCAAACAATTTTATTTTGTTAAATCTACA
>CAJUYG010002109.1:51612-69979 GCA_910591675.1 Galerucella calmariensis
AATATTCCATAATTAGACACCGACGACTGTCCATATTTGGATTTTCATACTAGTTCAAACTCTTCTAAATATTTTTTAAAGTCACAATATTTTAATGACAAAAGATCACAAAATGGTGAAATAAACATAATACATCGATATACTAAATAGTATAACACTTACGTAAACAAACCTAACAGCTGGTAATACTCGTTTATTACTTACCTTTAAAATTTTCTGCACGTCAACAAAACAAAACACGCCTGTCACACGTGAAGCATTCGCGCAACTGACTCGATGGTGTGGGTGCGATAGTTAGTAGACCGAATGAAACAGAAGATGGTCGAGTGTTGCGTTTCATACTTATAGTCTTGGAGAAATGAAGGCATTCCATATTAGGATACTATTCCATATTTAGTGACTTTTCTCTATCTATTATTACAATGTTGTATATTACTCAATTAGAAATCATGAGGCTTCTTTGATCCAATTTTTGGCATTAGGTTGTGTGTACCATGATTTGGTCCTCGACTGCGACTTCCAAAGTCTATTATAAATCACACAATCCGTATTCAGAACCAAGGTTATTACCTTTTTTGGTGAATGACATTTCTGAGCGATAGAGGAACCCTTCAAATCGTCAGAAGCCTTCTTCAGCCAAAGCACAAAGTGTGTGGTCTGCTGTTTTAACGTTTTCTAAGCATCTGACAGTTCAAATCATACTATATGACTTTCAAAATAACAGTGAACCTTTTTGTAAGCCACTCACATCCTGCCTGGTTCAATTTGACACTCTTTTAGATAATTCTCAAACTCTGCTTATAGTACAGATATTGGAAAGTATTCAAAAATACAATTCGGCAAAACAGGTACAAAGTTTTTTGCTCTATTGTCTTACATCTTCTTTCAGGCTATACTATTTCCCTTTCCCTTAGTTTACTAAGTCACTTCATTGGAAGTATGAACAGACTATAGATCTGGATCTGGTAGTAATAGTCGACGTTTGTCTTGGTCATGTGCGCACCTTGCATTTCTTTAAAGGGGCTATTTACGTGAACAATAACCACGAAAATAGTTTGAGCCTTAGTGAATATGATGGAAATTATTTGTGCTCCTATTTTGAGACAAAATATATAAAAAAGCTGCAACACTGAAGTGATTATTTATTGGAGAACATAATTTGGCCTTAAATCGATTGCCTGATACGATGCGATATATAACGACGGATAAACCTTCAACGGGTAAATTAAATTTTTTCTTCCACAAAATACACTTTCCCTACCTCTTCATTGTGCCGGTTGCCAAGCAACTACAAATAACCTACAGAATATGTCGACCTAACCGATCTCCTACGATATAGCTTCAAATACAATTTAAATTAAATTTTGCCGAAAACAAGTGATTGGATTTTCCTAAATAAAAAATTAGACCGGGAAATTTTGATGGATTGCTCACTCAAGTGAGTGGAGATATGAAAGAAAAAGAAAAAAATTGAATACCTATACACAATTTTTCTACAAAGTGAAATATACTTTAAATTTATTATTATCAATTTTGAAGACATTTATGTGTCAAATTCGTGAAATATTCTTTGTTATGTGTTCACGCCAATTGGAACTTTTTAATGGACGTACTTCAATTTTCATATATTCAATTCAGAAGCCTATATTTGTGAATAAGCTCTTTAAATATAACATGCGTCTTATTTTATTTGTTCACTTTGTAGGTACATACAAAAAGAGATTATTTTTTTTCTTATTTTTTGAGAATCAAAGCACAATAATGTTTTTTATTTTTTATTTCGACGTTTCGACGTGTTGTCACATCTCCGGTAAAATGTGAAATAAAATATTTTTTCTCCAACCATCAAAAAATGATGACATTTTTGTACTATTTTCAGGTGCAAAAGCCATTAATTCCCTTACCTTACAAAAATTTGCTCGTTGCTTAGCAACACTTTTAATCCTAGGATTAAAAACGCTACTTTTAATCCTAGGACTAAAAGTAATTGCATTTAAGCCCTCTAATTGAAATTTGAAGAAAAAACATCGTCTCTTACAAACTTAGTAAAACAAACTAATTGGGCAACAATATATAGGTAATTTTTTGTTATTTATAGTGTATGTACAATTGGAACAATTATTGCCAAAATTCAAAGCACCACTGAAATTATCACTAACAATTTTTGAACAATTCAAAAGATTTTCATTAATGTTAGAACAACTCAAAATATTCTCCGTAACTGTTGATGAAACATTCGAGGAAATAATATCTGAACAGGTACTTGTACCTTCTTTGTCAGGCTGCAATATTTTTCTGGCAGTATTCTCTTTGTTGATACGTGATTCTTCAATATATCCTTCTGCTACCGTACTCGATTTCCAACCTCCATGTCTTTTAAGACAAGTGAGGTCACCGCCACCATCAATAAGAAGTGTAGCAGATGTTCTTCTTAGCGAATGTCCAGTATACTCCTTCCAATTTTCTAACTCCAAAAATTTTGCAATTTCTTGCAGCACGGCACTAATTTTGTGAATACCAACAACCATTTTTTGACACTTCCCATTAACATACTTCAAAAATAAACGACGGTTTCACTTACTTGGAGAAAAAAACGCAAGGGAGACGGTATTCAGGCCAAGTCTAATAAAGAATAAAGCTACATATCGAGCTTTTAATATAGGGAGGACCACAATAGACCTGCAAAGGTCACAGTGAGATAAGACAAAGAGCCACTCCAATTCTGATCTATCATAAAAAATAAATAAGAAACTGACACCATTTTTTATCGATAACATTTTCTGTCACAACAATCTAATAGAGTAAACATGTTAGAATAATATTGGTGGTAAAATAAACACAAATATTATTATGTATACATTATTGTTATGGATAGGGTGAGGAGACCAATCAATCTAGGTCAAGTTTGATCAACATATTAGGGAAGCAATACAAATACAATTAGATAATAACATTGGCAGTATCACACTTTTGTTGATATAAATTCAAAAGCTCTCGCAATAATCTATTCTATTCATTTAATCATTCGTTCTCTGTTATTAATTTTCTCCCTTTCTCATTTCATTTTGGTCTATTCGCACTGGTTTATTTATAATGTATAAGCTAATAAATTAATTTTTATCCCTGTCTTCTTCATCCTTCACAAACATCACAGTGTCCAAATAATTCAGGAAAAAAAACCCTTGAAGTGAACAAATAAATAAACATCTATATATATTTATCGAGCGTTCGAAATTGTTTCCTGAATTCAATCGACCATCAGTAAAAGATGCCTATTATTACAACTTCGCACTTCTGGATATCGAGGTCGGGAGTATTGTCGATAGTTATTTTTGCAATTTTACGAGCCAGAAAGTTATCTTTTATCCGCAATAATTTTCTAACGATCCTTATATCCTTTGACTAACGAAAAATTACCCACGTCCTTTCAAGATCGAGTATACTTGAAGTCATCACTTGATCTCAGAATCTTTCAAGGATCCTTCAGTTGTTATATTGACGTAGATATTTTTAAGTTGACAAAAATATAATTTCTATAAAAATGCTTGGTAGGAGATTTGAAAAAAGTGAAATAATGTTGTGAACAGCAATAAAGCTTATAATCAATCAGTAGGCGAGATTTTTGATGGAATACTTTAATCCGTTTTTAGGCTGTGCTAATGGGCTCATTTACATTTTTTATTTTATTATTGGGAAGAGCACATCATTTTGAGGCTCTGTGCGAAAAATTAGACTTCAGCGAGACTCCTAAGCTGCCTAAAAAAAATTATAAACATTAAACAGCGCTCCTCTCCGAATTTCAAGCGTGACGTCATCCCATATGAAATCTCTCGTTGAGAGAGCGGATCTAACTAGTTAAACTAGAATTGCCATATGTCAGTAGCAACAAGAATAAATCACAAAACTATTATTAAACTAAAGTCAACATCCCTTGTATTTTTAAATCCACTCCAAATCCAAGCTATCTTTCACCTTCATCCCATCACATCCCATTCACAAACCAATATTTCCGTTCTTTTTCTCATTAACGCCTTGAGGCATAAATTGAAAACCTGCAAAGGATAGAAACGGGTGTTGGCGAACAACCCTGATGGATGGTTTGTATCGGCGGTAGACAGTCACGAAACTGATGTATAGGCAACTAACAACGCCTTATTTACGACCCGACTCTCTAATACTCCCATATCTATGGTTGCGACCGTTATGGATGATACACGAGGGAATTGCTACAAACTTTTTCAACCAGCGGGAATAACGCTATCCGGAAAACCAAAATAAATACAGGATAGTGGAAATATTGAAATTAACGTTATCTTACAGAGTGTGCCATGTTTTTAACATGGAGGGACAGTAGAAAAAGACGTAAGACACATTTCCGCTACGAAAGGTACGTTTGCATCCTATTTTGGATGGTGTAATCTCTCCCGACATCAATTAATCAAATTTCTTGAGTCAAAGATTAGGGTTAACGTTTGTAATACTTTTAAACGGTTCATTTTTGTGATATTTTAATTAGGATCCATCACAGACCTGCCTTTTTTCCATTTTTTCCAACGTAATGTGTTAGAAGAACATTAACAATCGATTACCCACCCCAAAGAGGTTATTATATGATCTATCACAATTTTACATGATTTAATACTCTTGTTGCAGTATGTATAGCTTGATAAAGGAGCTGGGCCCGGCCAAAAAAGGTTCGCCAGTGATTCAACTCTATCTTCTGTCATTTGAATTCCTTTTTATTGTCTCTTTTGTACCTTTTTGAGTCTTACGTTTTCAAACTAAGCCCAACTGTTTAGATTATCTGGGATTTTCACCTTAGAAAAAAAAGGAGTACTATTAGCTGCATTTGAATTGTGTCCAGTCTTCTTAACGACTCATCGAAAGTTTTTTGACGTGATTCTTATCACAGTAACATCAATAAACTAGTGAATTTTGGATAAAAGCACTCTCAATCTTTTTTCATTGTCTTATGCTTGGTTTTCAGTTCTAAATTCAGTGAAAACTCATGAATATTGAAGTAGCATCATCATTATCAACTTGTATATCATCATTCCTCGTTGTCCCAGCCTTTCAAATCATTTCCACCCTCTTCACTAGCTAGTTCTCGCAATATATAGTTTCTAGGGTTCCAAATTTGTTTATTAATAATATTGTGAATAAAGGTTTTTCGCTCATGATATTTTTTGTAGTGCAAAGTCTAGTTTTGTGGATCTCTTGAGGAGAAAAAAAAACCCCCCAACGTTTTAAAGTTGAAGGGTGAAAAGATATGAACAGAAAACATTTTGTCAAAGAAGCCACCAGGAGGGAATATTTCGTGGACAAATCTTCTATATTGAATAATAAATTATTTCAAGACAGACTCATTGAAGTTTTCATTACTGACATGTTTTTTTTTTATTTTCAGGTGAGTTCCAGAAGTCGATATCAACATTGTACTGGGTAAGAAATAAATTAATACCCTGTATTTAATTTCACACACAGATACGAAAAAACAATCTATTCTCGCTTATAATTTTATCATCTGATTTAAAAGCTTTACCGTGAAGTCTTGCAATATTTATTTCCGTATTTATGGTAACCAAAGAAACGGATATCAAGGGATTCATTCATTTCAGGATAACATTCATTCTTTTTAAGGTTATACTCGCCGAAGGATTTTCCAAATCCTGTTTGGACGTTTTTTTTATAGGTCTCTTTAGAATTGCGAGCGATAAAAATATACATAGCAGTCATATTCTATCCAATCGCGATATTTTTCAACGTAAATTGATAAGCACCGAATGGAGTTGATGAATCAAAAAAAAGTCCTTACATCGAATAGCTTTATTAAATTTATTTTTATTACTAATCCAATAGTGAGAAAAAGCCTGCAGACAACCTAACATTCCTCCGGGAATTAGGACTAAAGGAACTACTGATTTCTGAGACTCATACATACATCATCCTAGCTTGAGGATGAGGATGACCATTTATTATGAGATATGTACTATTCTTTGAATAAAAATTATAAAGGGTTTAGCTTTTGACGAAAAATTCATTATTAATTTAATAAAATAAGTTTCATCCGGCAAACTCTGTCCGTTACATATAACAACGAAACTAAACTAAACTCAATTAAAATTAGTGAACAGAATTAAAAGTTTTCTTATTTCAAAGACTTTCTATTTTTTTTTTCTGTGAAATAATTTTAGAAAAATAAATATACACATGGGATAATGCAAAAAAAGGACCAAGAAAATTGAATTTCCGTAAACTAATATACGGAAAACTCATTAAACTTTATCAATTTTCAACGCGTTTCAATGAACGGCCAAAAGCAAACACCAAAAAGTATCAAACGGCTACTAAAAAGTTTAGTTGAGCTGCGAGTGATGCAATGTGTGTATTTAGTCCTCTGGTGGTTGGAAACTGATCCAATTAACATTTATCTAGAGATAAATATTGAAGCCAGATATATGAACAATTCGAAACGACCGAACTCAATAACAAAGAACACTATAATTATTCAATTCCAATTTGCTCTTAATTCGCCAATACAATTGTTCGATCGGATGATAACAAGCAGCTTCAAAGTACCGATGAATTAAATTTTATTGGATTATTCATGCATGGGGGGATAATTGGAAAAAATATGGCTCAAGCTGAAATATCAATTCACATCCTACAACTACTGGATGCAACCAAAAACGTTTTTATTGGACATAGGATGATGAAGTAGAGACCAGCTTATCAGAAAAGATATTCAGTCGTATTTTGAGATCCGGAGCCCTTTCTGGACACTGCAGACTAAAGTGACCTGTGGCAGATTAGGTGTGGGCGAAATGCTTAATGCTTGTGTCTCTGTCAAGTAGCATTCAATTAATGTCCCATGTTTGAAAAATTTTGGGTTCTATCAAATTAACACAGCTGCAGTTACATTTTTCCACTTTTTCAAAAAAGTAGAGAACTTTTTTCTTAAAGAAATTCTGAGTCAAAATTTGTGTGACCTATGATTCTGAATTGCTGTGCAATTCCCGAGTATGTGGATGTTAATTTCTTCTTCCATGCCATAGTCTTCACATTCGCCTTCCTTCACTATTTGAGCTTTTTAGGAGCCCATTCAGGCGACAATGTCCCGTTTGCATCCCTGTTAAAATTATCACCGCAGTTTTACTTTGACTTATGCATTCATTTGATCTCAACAGCTTGTAGTCACCCAGAAGAGTCTTCGATTGTATAAGCCCTACTAGATCTTTCCAATGGTCAGATCTTCTCTTTCTCTCGAATCCAACTATTTCTTCCAATATTACATTGGGGCTGATTTCGCATAAGGTTCCAGGCCCCCAGAAATGTGTTCAGGCCCTCAGAAAAGTGTTCAGTCCCCCTCTTTGCTAGTTCATCTGCCATTTCATTTCTTTTTATTCAAGTGGGAACAGTAAGGTTACTAGATTGCTCTTGTCTAGCTCATTGAGTTTGCCTAGGCACTCCCACACCATTTTTGAGCTCAGTTCTTTAATGACTGCTTAACTATCCGACATTATAATAATCATTTTCCTGCTAAATTCTTTTATCAATTTTGAATTGGGCACACTTTCTTATGGCGTGAATTTCTGCTTGAAAGATCTTATGGGTTTCTCCCAAACAATCAGAGCGTTTGGTTCCTGACCCGTACACTTCTATCCCAGCTCTTTCTATTCATTCTTGTTGCTCAATTCCGTAACAAATTTCTTTGATAATTTATACTTTTCCATCATGTGGCATGTCTCAGGTTTTCCGATTTAATGATATTGGAGAAGTAAGTAACGTAATACAATATCATCGAAGCGCGTTGAAAAGGAGGTCCTTGTTGTTCTCTTAACGGCAATAAGTTCCTGACAAATCCCCTTGAAGAAAAATCAATGCCATCAACAACATCCATAAAAGACCGGCGGGAAATATTTATTTCCCGGATGGAATCAAATTAACTTTTCCACTTAAAAGTGAATGTAATTTCACCATTTTGACGCATGAAAAACCAATTACTGTTTCTTTAAATACTTGAGTATCTTTTCCAAAGATAAATGCAAAACTACTAATGCCACCCCACACAAACAAGAAGCTTTTACAAACTTCTAGTTTACGTTAGAGTTTATTGATGTGATTCCAACTTTTAAATAGTATTTGTAAGCACTCACTGAACACACCAACTTTACCATTTTGAATTACTTCTCAAGTTGTTAAAACATAATTTTCTAATGTATTCTAATGGGATTCAAATATTCAATGATAAGATTAAAAAATTGCGATTCCTTTCTTCAACCCCAAGTATCTTTCAAGCGGAAATTCACGTTGTGAGAAAGATCTTGTAGCTCTAGCACTTAGTAAAACTTCACTTAAAGCTTTGACACTGCTTCAAAAAGCTCAAACTCCAACCACCTAGAATATTGAAGCTTTTGAATTACCTTAAAATCAAGAAACTACTATCCGTTGCTGGAGTTCAGTTGCCTTAAATGTTCAATTATTGCCTCCTCCATTTTAATCTTGAAAGCCAAGGCTTCATCAAACTGCGCTAGGTCAGCCAGTCAGCAACGAACTGAACATGCTAGTTTTATGTAGACTATTTCTTTCTGTAACATCTCTTTTTACTACCTGAATGATACCTCAAATGTTTGTGTAGCATCTTTAGAAAAAAAAATAAGTTCATTTCAAATTTTCCATACTGTAAATTATTACAGTTTTTCTATAAAACAATTAAATAAGCTCACATTATGTCTTACAAATAAAGGAAAATCTTATATTGCTCGCAATTAAAGTTGAGGTCACATTATGGCGCTAGAAAGTTTGCTTCTGTGGACGATTAGAGAACTGATCCAAATTTCCAGTGGACTTGTTTATAACTAGGCAAAGGCGTGCCTGGACTTTTAAATACACTTCGTTATCGTAATTTAAAAGAATGGCTGCTTCTTTAAGCAGTTGTGTACATTATACCGTACATATAGGTCGAGTTATGTTAACGAGACTCTTCTATTTTTGTTTTATATCGTTTGTCCTTGATAAAATACGAAGGACATATTAAAAGTTTAAAATAACATAAAAACACTAATATCGGTAACCACAATACTAAACAACGATATTTCATTCTACAACTGCATATATAAAATACAACCAGAAGAAGTAATATGAAATCTACCATATGGCTGATATATTCTATATTCCGTATATCATAAATAATATTTGTGGGAAACGCTGCCCTCAGCAATTTGATCAACATATTTTAAGTTTCGAACAATGAAGAATGACATAATGGAATATTTGTGAGTGCTGCTAGTTTTGGCGAGAAAATAAATTTTACTTAAAAGTAAAATGCTAAACACTATTATTCTGTTCAAATCTCCTGATTAATTTGCATCGAAAACATCAATAAGAGAAGAAAATATAAAAAACAACCCTTGTATTCACTCGGTTCCATACTTTTGAACAACGCTCTATATAAAATAATAGTGAAATTACATTTTTATTATCTAGAAATTAATCCCCATTACAGCTACTTAGTACTATTTGTATCAAATTGCCTACTTTTTAAAATTTAACTCGGTAAATTGGATATTGTTCCTGATCCCATTAAATATATATAATAAACGCTTAAGCTATGGAAATTACCTTTTTCCACGGTGTGATCTGAAGCCTTTTTATGGATATAATCCAGGATTTACAGAAACGTTAACTTAAAAGTGAGCTAAGAGTATTAGCGAAGTATCAAAAAGGTCAAAAATGCTGGTATATATTTTGTTTCTTTAAACAGTTGTTATGTACGGAGTGTTTAGAAACCATTCTGCCAAACGCAAACTACAAATAATACCCAAACCTTTATACAAAAGTTCTTTCCAAGGGAGTTTTTGCCTTTTGAAGATAATGGTATGCTAAACATATCTCCAAAAGGCGCTAGCTCCATTAAGAGAGGCTTGAGGTAGGGAATAGCCTAAGTATCATTTTTTTCGCACAATATTCAAGAAAGTAAAGATTCTCAACAGGTATCAGATAATTACTTGCAATAACCAACGAAATACTCGCGTTTCAAAGACTTTTTTTTACTTCCTTGCATACTTCAAAGCTGAAAAATTAATCTCCCGAACGAAATCACGATAAAATGAAAGTTCCGAATTAGCAAAGTTCAAATACATGACACGCAGTTTTCTGAGAGTTTAATCCAATCAAAAGTTCCGAGTAAGCTTTCAAAGCAGCACAAATCACTTTCACTGAAATAGGCTAAACGGTATTAATTACTTTATCCAGATTATTAAAAAAGAAAAGATGAAAATTTATGAGAAAACTCAATCAACAACATGCCTACACAAGTTATAGCTTTCCTTGAATAGAGGATATGAAAAGAAAAACAAATAATTGATTGATATTTTCCTTTATTTAAGAACGGGGAATAATTAATTTAACACTAGAGCTGGAAGTTACTTCGGCGCTTGCCATTTTTATTTACAATCAATGCCAGAGCATTATACTGTAATTGGGTCATTTTATTACTGAATGAAATTGAATTTTTCCTAATTTATTCCACTATTCATTAAAAATATTGTGTTCCTGATATCTTTTTGTAAGCTTCTTGCTGTTTTGCAACCAAATCGTCTCCATTTCCACCTCCATTAATGATCTTCTTCCACAAAATAATAACCAATACCCTTTTCCTCCTTAAATTTCTTTTTCCGCTTCGAAAATACCACTCTATATCCTGAAAAAGAGCAGTACACAAAAAAATCTATTGTGCCATCCACCCATTGTGCTTTCTGTGTATCCAACTTCGTCCTTAAATCAACGCGAACACAGGACCAAAGAACAAACTCAAGATTTCACGATGGGAAAATTAAAATTGATCGTCCAACAAGTTGAGAAATTCGGCTTATCGAAACCATGACACATTTTAAATTTATCTGATAAACGCTTGTGCTGATATGTAAATGGTTTGTGTATTTTATGGGGAAAAAATGGGGTGAATAGAGGAGAATTTTGGCAGGAGAAATATCATAATCTCGACTAGTTTAAACTTGAACACCCAATATATAAATTAATGAATCTGCATTTTAAATAAAGAAGGAGAAAAAATTAAGAATGTTAAAAAGTTAATGACGAGAAAATATACGAAAACTCAAATGAGAATTCCTTTTGTTGGTACAATACTGATAGACTGATTGACCAATTACGTTTTGCCCGCCCTTTCTCATTTAATATTTTAGGCTGTTTCCAACCAAACCTCAGCTATTTCTCCCCTCGATCTTTATTTAACTTTCCAAGCTTTCAACGGAAGAACTTTCCTTGATAAATATATAGGGTGGATTGGAAAGATTATTTGGACCAATATACAGTGCTATTCCAAAGTCCCCTCCCCCCCTCGTATATTTTGAACGGCTACACTTACATTGATAAAATTTGGAGGGTGAAAATGAAGTGTTGTAAACTTCTGTACGAATGGTAACAGGTGACGTAATAGTAATAGATGACGTCACAGTTCCACTCTGGTCAATAATTTTAAATATGACCTTATGGCAAGTGATATCTCGTTTGAAAGGCATTGACATTGGCTACATAGCCATATTAATTTTGTTTGGGTTTAAACTAATTTTGACGGATAAATTAAATAAATACCAAAATTATTATTTCACATTTAAATATTGAAGTTTTTTCAGTCCGCCTCTGGTTAGTTGTCAAAAAAATTGACGTTTTCAATTATTTGTATTTATATTTGTTGCTTTGCGAAGATTTTGTGAATAGCTTAAATATTTAATTTTATCAATTGAACCGTTAATTTTTGAAATTCTGGAAGATAATCCAGAAGAACTCGGCCATCTGGAAATAACATTTCAACAAGATGGTGCTCCTGCACATTATTATGGTGCAGTAAAACGTTACCTGGATGAAGAATATCGATGTAGATGGATCGGCCGGCGAGGTCCTATAGAATGGCCATTTTGGTCACCAGATCTGACACCATTAGATTTTTTTCTATGGGGGTACTTGAAATCCAAAGTTCATACTACGGCACCAGATAGCATTGGAGTTTTGAAAGAAATAATTATTGAAGAATGCAATGCAATTTCAGCTGACACATTTGAACGAGTACGACAAGAGTTTACTAATAGGATGTATCAATGTCAGGAAGTAGACGGAGCACATTTGGAACACTTGCTATAAGAATCCATTGTTGATTAATTTAATTTAAAAAAATTATTTCAATAATTTTGGTATTTATTCAATACATCCTTCAAAATTAGTTTAAACCCAAACAAAATTAATATGGCTATGTAGCCAATGTCAATGCCTTCCAAACGAGATATCACTTGCCATAAGGTCCTATTTAAAATTATTGGCCAGAGTGACACTGTGACGTCATCTATTTCTATTACGTCACCTGTTACCATTCGTAGAGAAGTTTACAACACTTCATTTTCACCCTCCAAATTTTATTAATGTAAGTGTAGCCGTTCAAAAATACGAGGAGGGGAGGGGACTTTTGAATAGCACTGTATATCCTTAACCCACGTAATTGAACAATAAGCTCCTGAGTTGATTCATTAGTAATGGTCCAATGGTACAATCTCAAACTCTGCCAAAATGATATGGTCAGCTTACATTAGGTTCAAAACATCATTTTTGTCATCTTCATTTATACCTTGTGCATCTTTATAGTAAAAAGAGTAGTAGTTTGAAAAAAATGTAAATACACCATATACTATAAATTTCTTGAAAATTTTGGTTACTATATAAAACTGGACCGACATAAAAGTCCGTCTGGTAAAGGCTATTTTTGATAGACAACCATTGATTTCACAATTTTTATCCAAAGTATCTTTGTTGCGATTGGATCTGCTTGTGACAGCTTTCAATTTCCCATACATATTCTCATCCTCGAAGTTTTTATAATATTTCAGTTTTCTATGCTTCATTTTATTTTGTATCCCAACTTCCATTATAATAAAACAAAAATAAACCTTCAATAGAACTATTTTTCATCCTAATTAAACCTTTTTCTATTTCTTTTTCAAAATTTTCATCATTTTCCCAGCATAGCATTAGTGTTTTTATTTGCGTCAATTAATTTTGTGTACGTGATTCGGATTAATTTGTTTATGTCATAAACGTCACACGATATTTAATAATTTCGTTCCACAGGCTTGATTGGAACCATTAAAATCTAGTATTACGTTAACGTTTATGATTTTTTGTCAAAATAAATACTTTTTTTTGATGATTTTTCACGGTTTTAATTGACTTGAAACAACACAATCAATTAATAAGTTTATTTCAATATCCCGACCAAAATAATAAGGATTGAATAACAGTTATTATCCAAAATAGCGGTTGTCTGAATGAAAATTATTAATTATGAAACAAACAATAACTTAACCAGATGGAACTGTCGCTTTTTGTTTGAGTTTTATATTGCAACGAATAGCTTTCGGTAGAGTCTGTTTATATACCCACAAGGAATTCAAAATATTGAGCGTTATTCGAGTAATTTATCTTTGTAACTTGTCAGTGACAATTCTTGAGAGAATAACGCAAAGTTATTCGAAATAATACCGCAATCTGATTGAGAAATGTTCGCAAGTTACGTATCCTTCAACAGTTGTACGATTGTCCTGTTCTAGATTCAACATTTTGTGTGGATATTTACCAAGATAAAGGACGAAATATGCAAACTTTAAGGAGATATTACATTGAACAGAAATAAATAAAATGCAGAGCAACGAAACGTTGTTTTAAAATTATTATAGCGTTTTATAGTCTACCTGTATATTTTTTATAGTGACTTTTACAATATATGCTATAACGCATTACACGGATACCTTATAAGCAAGTTTATACAATATCAAAAATATCATTTTATAAGACTTTTATACCTATTGTATAAGATTTCTATAGTATAATATATAACTAACAGCTACAACATTAGAAAATTGTAGCTTAAGCTTGTCTTATTGAAGCTGTATAATGTTGTGTAATAAATATTGTATAGCATTCAATTTCGTTGCATTATAAAACACTTTTTAGTTGTATAGTTATCGTATACCGTTCCATTTTACAATAAAATATTGTTTAAGGCATTTCTTTGGCATGAAATGGTTGTATTATAAATCGCCATGATTAAATGAGCAACTCTTATGAACATTTGAGTTGGAAACATGAAAATTTATAGAAAAATGTGACTTTATCATTATTTAAAGAATTATACTGCGAAAGAATATCCGTCTGACTGACAAGTACACTGTCAGTTTTCGATTCATTGTGAACGTACTCGTTATGTCATCAGTCATTTTTGGTTGAGCGCGAACTTCAAACTAATGGCATTTTTATCCAAATAATTTCATCTTGATAGGTAATTCCAAGCAGCAAATAAGTTAAAGACAATCTCCTGGGTATACAAAATTATGTTGCACAAGTTTTAGTTGAAATAGAAAAAAGTTTCAACCACTAATAGAAAAATTCAACTCCTCAGTTGGCTAGAAGAAGCAATAATTGTCAACTTTACAGCTTGTAGTGGAAATCACTCACATTTAATGTATTTTAAAGCGACATCTGGATCAATTATTCATTCCTCAACCAAATTCAGTAGGAATTGTTGTTTTTTTATATATAAACGTATGAATATATTCAAAGCCTGACAATAACGTTCCAAAGCGAAAGCCGTCAATAAAAGCCCTGAAAAAAGTTTAGCACAAATATTCTCGATTAGCATTCCACACTTGCCCGACGAAATATTTAATAAAGCCTCCAAAAATTTAGGATGTGTTATAGTATGCAGCAAGCGTTTGTGTTTTATTTAATATCGAGCGCAATTGAAGTTACAGAAAAAAAATGTTAACATTCTCCTCTCCACGTTTTGAATTTCCCAAAAATTATAATATAGTGTGGACCAGTATACACTACCAGAGGATATCAACAAGTAGGAGTGACATCCCCGTTAATATGATAAAAGTCAAATGTGAAATAGGTTATTTTGTCCTTGGAAAGTACCAGACATTCTAAACTGGCAACGCTGCTTTCATGTCAGATTGGTAGCTGGAACTGAACACTCGCCCATCGCTGCCTGCGCACAATATAGGAGTTCAGTCGTCAGTATGGCCAACAAAAGTGGTTTTTTCTGACAAGAATAACAGTTGAGGTCTACCCTTTAAAACATGAGATTTTTGCATGTTTTTTATCATTGCGAACATCTACATTGCTCTATTAAAATAATTAATACACCCCCGAAGCGTATATCTTGAAATTTAAAATGACTTTTTAGCTGAATACTCAACATATCGATGGCCAATAATTCTAGGTAATCTTGGCAAGTCACCATTCTACTTCTGTTATTCTGTCACTGGCTATGTCAAATGTCAGTTATATAATTTTTGTTGATATTCGTTTAATTGTGTACGTCCATTTTCGATTAGATTTTTGTAGCATTTCTAGTTAGGTGTATCACAGAATACACCAGCCAAACCAGAAACGAAAGCCGGCGTAATTCCTCTGATGTTTTGGGGGGCAAAATTTCGTGACCTTCAAACTGATCAAGTTACACTGAGAAAATTGTTCTAGAAATGTGAATTAAATGTCAATTACACGCGAAAAAGTGGAACCAGAGAATCTCAAATGATAATTGTTTATTTTTATGACTTGTTTCGACAAAGTTTTAATTTATTGTTCAACTAAATTTATGAATTTTTGAAGTTAATTTAACAGCTTAACAAATACTGTGAAAAATATTATAAATATAAGTTTCTGTTTTTGGAGTAGGTACCATCATCCATTATTAAAAATAATGAGCTACTGTTCAACCAAATGATTCTTATTTTCTATATTGTTATAGAAATTATGTGTATGTATTTATGTAGCACTTATGTAGGATAGGGTAAGTCTAAAAACCAATACAAAAATCTCATATTTTGGAGGGTAGACCTTAACTGTCATTCGTGTCAGAAAAAAACACTTTTTGTTGGCCACACTGAACTCATATATTGTTTTTCTCTCTCTTTCAAGTAGTTTTTCCAATATTTTCCATGACGTACTTAAGTAAATCGTATGTTTCGAAAAGACTTTTCGCATTCTATAAAAACCCCAAAAGCTGCTCCACAAAATAAATATTTCCCTACTTTAGTTCCTCTTCATTGAATGTACAACTCAACATCCAGACACAAATTGCAAGAAACCCGTAAGTTATCCTTTATGAAACAAATGGAAACACCAACACGACATTATAATAACGAGTCTCTAGTGCTCACAAAGTTCTTTGGGCGCAAAAAGGGCCCATAATTTGTTTGAAGTAAAATTAAATTTTAACTGCTCCTTGCATAACAGCGCCCGACACGTAGAGAAAATTGCTTATCTAGATATTTTCATTTCGGTTGCACTTAGACGAGCCAAGCACGTGAGAAATATTTTAAGTTGCTCTTCCTAATGATTATGAGGCGCTAAATATTACATTTTAACCTAACTAAGATTATGTGTTGGGAGGTTTTGTTTAAATTAAAATAAAGAAGATAAGTTTAGAGTGTCAGTATCTATAGTTCCTGAAACCTGTCCAAAGCCTTAGTAGCTTTAGCTTGTATTTTTCGAGATTAATATAGCTTTATGTCTATTAATTGTCTGAAAAATTTGCTTATTATCATATGTAATACCACGAGAGTGAAAATTTTGTCGGCAAAATTTTTCGATTGTCATGAAAGTTTGTTGCGAATGACATTTTTAACAAAACCACGAGCCGTCAAGCGAGTGGTTTTGGATTAAATGTCGTGAGCAAAATTACCTAAAAGCAACAAACTTGAATACGACAAGAGAAAAACTTTACCTTACAAAATTTTTAATTGAGTGGTATTTATTGCAAACTTCAATTATACAAAGCCAAAAAAATAATAACATTATGAAAAAAAAGTTACTTATTTATGTAAAAAGTACAATTATTATAATTGTACGTTGTAGCATTATTTTGGGGATTGTTTTGCATCATAACCTGTGATGAATTTAAGTAAGAAACTGAGGATTCCTTTTCTCTATTTTTATTTTCTCGAAGGTTCTCTATAAGTTGGAAATGGTGTTCTTCATTTAATTGTAAATATGGTTTCAAAGAATAGGCAGAAGAATGTCCTGTAAGCTTAATTACTTCTTGTTCTCCAACTCCTTCTTTTGCTAATGCAGATATTGCAGAAGCTTCTTGTGAATGATTGGTTATTTTTATTTTTTTTGTGTCTGTACCAATTGATTCTGCCGATATTTTCGTCCACTTTGAAATTGTATTAATTCCCAATGGTGAATTTTTGTACCATATTCCTTTCTCCCAATTTTGTTAGATAAGGATTGGATTCTCTTTTTCCAATAATTTTTGAAAATAAACGAACGGGACACAAATTGTTAGCATTATTTCTTACCAGCCACTCACTGCCAGATAAAGCTTTTGATCCTCCTTGTGTCGTTTTGTAAAAGATTGGATTATATTCTACCCTGTTAGTAAAATTACCTTTATTATCATATTCTTTTTGAAAGTAATTAATATCACAATTAGCAGCTTCATTTCCACGCCATGCTAATTCGAACGAACATAAATGAAAAAACTTTTTCTGTAACCCATCAGGATTATCTTCAGAATAGCTTTCTACCATTTCCATCAATTCTTCTTTGGTAAACGCGTTAGAACTTCTTTTTCTGGTTTCAGGTACAGCCTGAAGCTTTTTACGTTTTGTATCCCTGGCCAATCTAGCAAATTTATAGGTAATATCTTTAAATGGATCAATTTTGATGTTAAATTCTAGAAAATATTTTTCCTGAACCATTTAAGCAGTCGTATTCCAAAGTGTTCTCACACTAGCTTCAGTATAATCAGTTCCATCTCCTTTTTTTCATGTTAAAACCATAATCTTCAAGAATTTTTGCTATAACTTGTTCAGAAGTATCCTTTTCTAAAATATAATTACGTGCGTCCAGAAACATTCTAAACTGTTCCCACGCAGACTTTTTTGTCTTCATTGTATTTCGCGGTATACTTTGCTTAATTGTACTCTCTATTTCATTTATTGAATTATTTCCAAATATTGTATTATTCATGTTAATTTTTTTAAATAATTTTAGGCAGTTAAATAAATAAATGAACAACTTAGTTTCCTTAGAAACCACTGACAAAAATTTTATACTGAATTTTATCACAGAGTGATAGAATTTTATACACATAGATTTGATATATTAAAAGTAAAAAAATTGCCGCGACAAGACAAAAAATTGCCAGTTCAAAACCTTCAAATTCTGTCAGTTATCAATTTACTCTAGTGAGATAGTCATGAGCAGAATATGAAAAATTGCTTAGAAATACTTAAATATAAAAAAATTAAATATTCAACGTAGCCTCTCTCTACTTTTCTAATTGTTT
>CAJUYG010002110.1:0-10393 GCA_910591675.1 Galerucella calmariensis
GAACATACCCAAAATAAATCATTTAAAAATAATCATAAGGCAATACGACCAACTCTGTTATTTGGTTACTTAGTTAAATAAATTCATCACAATAAAATAAATATAATAGAAATAAACTAATAAATAAGTCAAATTGAAACATGCAAAACTGATAATATTAATAAAAATAAATAACATTCTTTATAATAAGTTTTGGCAAACACTATATTCTAAATTATTAATCAATTTTAATAAACCCTGTATAATTGAAGAATTTAAGCTATAAATTGACAGATAAAAACAGGAGTACCAACTTCAAGCAAATCGTGTAAAATACCAACCTAAATTTTAAGGTTATAAAAGATAGAAATACAAATTTTTGACCACTGCAATGATAAAAACAATAACATAAAAATGAAACAAACACCATATAGTAACTAAAACATAATTTCATTTGAATAAACTTACAATATTTTTAAAGATTGGAAATATCAATTTAGTAACAAACTTTTAAAATGAATTTCATTGCTTGAAATAAAACAAAAGAAAGTTTGTTGAGGAAACAAATGAAAAAATCAACGGCTTGTAAAAATTTCTCCGCGGGAGAAAGAGGTAGAAAAGTTTGAGTTGAAATTAAAAGTAAAAATCTTAATAAAACTATATAAAATATTCAAAAGATTAATAATATATTATTTATATAAACATAATAATTATAAGGAGTCAGTGATACCTATAATTAATAAAAGTGAAATAAGTAAGAATACTTACAAAGTGCCGGTAAGCGTACATCTACCTCTGAATTTAGAATTAATCAAGACGAACTGATATATCTGGCATAGTTTTGTCGATATAAGTAAGAAATTTTCCACAACGAACAGACTGTGTAAAATCCACAGTTTTTGAAGAAAGAAAATACCGGATTTGATCCTCAGCTGACAGTCTGTATATTCTGCAGGCCTTTCCCACATTTTCCAACCCATTGAAACCTTCGAATTTGAAGAGAATAAAAGTATTAACTAACAAACATTCAGGTACCTACCTACTGTTTATATTAATTTTAAGTTTTTTTTTTATGTAGTATAAATTGTTTGCTTATTAGAATTTAATTGTTTGCTTAGATATAATTAGATAAAAATACTTACAGAACATTTGATAAAAGCAATTCGTTAGATTAACGTTTCTATTAAGTTTCATCTTCTTTTTTTTTTCTAGACAAATTGTCTATTATAATTAAGGTCATATATCCACGTTACTGAATTTAGTTCTGTGAGTTTAGTTAAATAGTGTGCCTGGATGAATGAATGAAAATTTAGATAATTAAGAATTGGAGTAACTGTATAATTGTATAATTTGAATATTTTATTATATAAAAAAACCTAATAATAATAGTTCAATAAAAAAGATAAAACATTTATCCAATAGTACAGGTGGATGTTTTGTTTTAATGTCTATGGTTCAATTGCAGTAATATACTTCAGTGCCAACTTTCAACACGAAGGCCAAAGAACAGAGTCGGTCTTCATAAAATTTAATTTGACCTCACAATAAAATATTCCCTGAGAGTATGAAAAAAATATACAAATAATAATATAATAAAATAAAATTTAAGAGTCTCATAAAATAGCTGAGATAATCATTAATGGCGCTCAACTAAAAATATAAATAAAAATTTAAATAATAATAAATATAAAAAAAACAAAGGTAAGTATTAAATTATAATAAACAAAACTTATACATATCAAATTTAATAAAAAAAAAAAAAAAAATACTTACCATAACCATAACAATATATATAAATTGTATTGTTCATCTCTAGTTATATACTAACTGTGATTATATTTAGTGGTTTTTTAGAGAAAAATACTTATTTTAAAGTACACACTTTATTTTGTTGAGCTTTCGTTGCACTTCGTCAACTTCATCAGAACAAAACTTGTGATTAAAAAATAAAATCTAAAAACTCCATTATATAAAAAAATACAGAATACTTTCCTAAAAACACGTCTAAATTTTGATAATTTCACCAAACTAATGTCAAAATTGAAAATGACAAATCAAATGTTTATAAATTTGTGTTGGTAAATAGCAATTTTAAAGGTGGTATTTAATTGTCCGTTGGTTCATTGATTGATGTCAGTTTCTGTGTCGATGTTTGGACTAGTATTAGTTACAGAATGATCATGATATATTTTCTTTTTTAGTTTCAAGTCTAGGTCTATGAGATTTGAGTAAATTAAATTGAGTCCGTCAGTATCGCTCTTAGTATTCATTGGATGTTCTTCCTGTGATATTCTAGTCATTTCAATAAAAAGTCGTTCTGTATAGTTTTTACATTTGTCAAGTACTACAGTGTTCTCAAACAAATGTAAAAACTATACAGAACGACTTTTTATTGAAATTTTTTTATATAATGGAGTTTTTAGATTTTATTTTTTAATCACAAGTTTTGTTCTGATGAAGTTGACGAAGTGCAACGAAAGCTCAACAAAATAAAGTGTGTACTTTAAAATAAGTATTTTTCTCTAAAAAAAACACTAAGGGTGAAATTCATAGTCGACACTTGAGGGTCACTCATACTTCACTCATCCTTATTGTATGCAGAGACATTTGACAGGCGAAAAGTGAGGTTGAGTTTGAGTGTAACTTGAGTGAAATATAAGTACAGATTCCAGCTCCCTTGAGTGAAGATTTCTAACCTATAAACCACGTTTGTACCTTACACTGTCATTTTACGATATCAAAATTTTGTTTGGTTGTTATTTGTCTGTTATAGTTTGAAATTTTTCAAGGAAATTAGTATGATGGATGATTTTATTGATTTTGTAAACTATATACATGATGATAATGCTTACGTTTATCGTTTACCTAGATTAGTAAACACATTGGTGTGGTAAAAAGCAAAATTATTAAATTCATCCATTTTTTATATGAAACAATGCTCTCCGTTTGAATTAAACTCGTGTGTCAGTGACACCCATGACTTTTCCTTTGCATCTAAGCTAGCACAATCAGTTTTTTTTATTTTCTATAAAAGAATATTTACGAACCAGTTCACTTAGGGCTAGTTTTTCGCTAGACGAAAAGAGTTTTCTTTTGTTTACTATTTTCATAAGAAATAATATCTACTACAAAAATTGAAAATAAGAATCTAAAATTATCTATTGAATAACCAGCTTGAAAAATAAACTTACGCAGCAAATAAGAAATATGTATGAACAGTGAAGAACTAAGCTGATAATTTTTTACTGTTTATAGTAACCAATCAAATTACTTAATTTTGAGTCATGTGTCAAATTTCATCCAATCACCGCTGTATTACAGCGATAATACCCTACATGTGGTGTTTTCAGTTTGGTGTTTACTTTTTATTAAACATTAATTAAACGTCAAACTGACAACTGGATTAAAAATGTCGCGAAGATTTGGTAACGATTCAATTAATTTACAAATTGTACTTTTCACAACTGTAGTTTCAAATAAAAATGAATACTATTTGATTAAAAAAAAAGTTTGTATTGAAAATTATTAAACATCAGATTGGCAATCAATTTTTTGAAAGCTATAAAGTAAAAAATTATCTTATCGAATACTCCTCGGGTCTTGATAAATACTCAAAATTTTGTCGTAGAGAATCCTTCAAGCGTGCTGCTAAAAGATAATAGCCCTATTATCAAGCAACACGCTTTCAGCATTCTCTATGACAAAATTATCTCGGTATTATCAAGACCCTAGGGGTATTACTACTGAGAATAATGCCATGCAACAGATGTCAGATGAACGTCAAAGGACGATCATAGATCACAGTTGTTAACCAAACTTAACCAAAAGTTCCTAATAATAACATTGATGCCAAACTTTCTCCACTCAAATTGAAGTATTACTTGAGTAATGACTGTGGATATGAAAAGTCGCCTCGAGCTAAACTCAAACTAAGTTGAGTTTGAGTATGAGTGACCCTCAAGTGTCGACTATGAATTTCACCCTAAATATAATCACAGTTTATATATATATATATATATATATATATATAATTAATATAGTCAAAATCACTACATTTAGATTTTAATCTGGAGAATCCGCTTTCCTTTTTTCAATTAAGAGACATTTTCCGCTTCGGGTTGTACATTTTACGTCGTACATTTCTTAGAGATATATTTCGTCTCTTTATAACTTTTTTTATTCTGGTATATATCCAATTCCCTATATTGGATTCTTCTTACGTTGAATCTCGATACTCAGCCTTCCAGCATTTGTGGAGAAATCATGTGATGTCTTGCTGTAGAACAATTTAGGTTCGAAAAATACTGGGAATGTCATCACATCATTGGTTTTTTCTCTATCAAATCTGTCGTGACGTGAGATATTTTCGATTTTGGAGATACAAACAAACGACCTATTCATTGCAAATTAAAACATTTTCAACTTAGATATTTTGTATGGTTCGAATCAAGAAAAATGTTGGAGATAAAATATGATGTACCAGGACAGATCATCATTAGGTACTCCATCAAAAATTATGGTATCTCGGAATCTATTGCGAATGGAAAATGAAATATTAAGGCAATTTTATGATTTCAATTGTGAATGAAAAAGTGGACTACATCTTGAACCCTTGAAATGCCGAAAAATAGTTATTTTTGTATCTAGTGCGCGTAATGCTACTTTGATGATAGAGACTTGAATTTTATAACGAGGTGGAGCCGAGCTGAGAAATTATTCTAGACCACCAAAGTAGTTCGCGTACGAGATACAAAAAATATTTTTCCCACAAGCGTCAAAATATATTTTTTTTAAATATTATGAATAGGTATAATGCCTAATTCATATTCATATCATAGAAAATAGTGTTGAGCTGGCTTAAAATGTCTTTCCTAATCGAATCTTCCACCGTGGCATAAGGATACGTGGAAGATTCTATCCATGATAAGATTTGAATATCAAATAAAATTATAGATTGTGAAATTTCAGAATCACATGGTATCACCCCAACCTCAAAAATTAGAAGTGTTTAAACCCACCAAAACCCTAATATCCCGAGCTAAACCTGAATTATCTAGTTCAGGAATAAATAATATTGCTTCGTGTAGTAGTTGTACAAATGATGTTAATATTATGGTAAATAAGAACTAGAGTTAATGTGGAATCCTCCAATTATTTCGAAAGTATTCAATCGTTATTCATTCAAAAATGAAGGATAATTTGAAGTTTTGCTTCATTTTTTCAAAGATTGAAATACAAAAGTCTTATTTATTTAATAGCCTAGTCAAAGCACACAAAATATCCGTATAATGCCACAACAATTACAAAACATTCTAAAATTTAAAATTAAGTATATAAAAGAGTTGTGATTAACCCGAGAAAAAAATTATGAAAACTTTTTTAAATTGAAGTAGAGAGTATGTTCAATTCAATGAAATTTATATTTATTTTATATTTTATATATAAAATTTATTTTATATTTTATATTCTATAATCTCGACTTGTTTGTATGTGTTGAATTTTAAGGATTTATTCTTCTTCTTTTAGATGTAAATGAAATGTTTACGATTGTATGGGTAATTGAGCTACACTTGATATTTGGTCATAGAACTTTGTGTAAATTAGTTATTTTGATGTTTCACAAGTTTTATTATTTTATACATTTGTCATTTGTCATTTTCCCTTCAGTACTTCACCGTTATATTACAAGTTGTCCACGTGCAATTCGGTGTCACATATAATTGAAGATAATATTTTATAATTTGTTGATGGAAATTATTAGGCTTGAACATGTTATTGTTCACGCTCTTAATTTTGTGTATTTTACTGTTGATGAAATTCACATCAACAAATAAGAATTTGTTTCCCATCGGGAAATATTTTACCAAAGTGCATAGAAGTTCCATTTTATACCTATCAAATCAAGAGAGGAAATTGGAAGAAGATTAATTTTTTAAAAATTCCATAGTAATTATTCAACTTCATCTATTTTTTCAGAATTTTATAAGCCCAAAATTATTAACTTTTAAGTCGAGCGGTTAATAAGTTTGGCTCCCGGGCCGTTTGCGCGTAACTACGAATTGACTAGCACTGACATTAATTTCATCTCGTGAACTTTTCAATTTACAGATAAACTTTTCAGATAAAATTTGTGGATAAATGTATCAGCTAAAATTTTTTATCCAAACATTTTCCTGTATTTTCATAATTTGAATAATTAGAGGGAAAAAACAAAACAAAAAAAATTTACCAATCGATTCTCTGGAAAATTGCATGCCTAGCATCGTAAAGTTTTTCTCATGTTAAGCACAACCCTTTTAAATAGTCAATTTAGAATTTCGAAGCTTTTTGTATTTTTTGTGAGGTTTTATGTGTACTTTGACTAGGCTATAAATGCAGTGTGCAAAATACTTCGAACCCTAGTGTGTCACCCGGTGTCATGGTAACGTGAGAATCCGAAAAAATGTGTCAGGGGGCAGAGATGCTTGAGACATTAGTAAATGTGGAAGAAGTACTTAATACTGAAGAAAATACTACTAAGTTACATTATCAACTAGATGATATTTTAGAAAACAGTTCAAGTTTTCCAAGTAGTGATTTTTGTGGTGATATAGATCATAGATAATATAACACTGATAGATGTGAATCTGACCCGTGGCGCTTCATATGACGAATTAATTTTACTAGTGGCGCCACCTTGAGGGTCGGAAAATGAAACTCACACATTTGACATGGTTTTGGATCTCCGCTAACAGTGGAAAAAGATTCCTGTAAATTTACAGTTTTTCACGGTTGGCGCCATATTCAAAATTAATGTGATTTCATTTTTATTGCAATATGGCATTTATGGTCCATTATTTTGATATTTTATTCAAAGTAACTCAACATTTTGATTGATGTGACAATAATAACAATCAAATAGCCAAGTTAAATTAAATGAAATGTCAAAAAATGGACCATATAATGCCTGAAGTGGGAAAAATAAAGCAATAATCAAGTTTATATATTTTATTCAAAATAAAAAGTACACAGCCAATAAAACGTTTTTTACATCTTTTAATCACAAACAGGAAGAACAATAAATGTAGAAAATTATTTTGAATCGCATACGATGTGAGGTAAGACGATTTTCCAAGGCAAGAAGCATTAATAAGTTTATAATTATCATCAGTGATCAGGGAACGACGCAAAGTACAACAAATAGTGAAATATGACCATTGATTCCCAAAGTGGTCCAGGTGGACCCCCAGGAGTCCACGGGAGCCCGACAGGGGTCTACGCTTGCGTGGAAAAAAATGGGGGTCCACAACTCGTTAACGGGGGTCTATAAAAATGTATTAGGTGACCCGACTTGACTTCTCCTATGAATATAGGGAGACAATAATATAGGCAGACAATATTATAAGAAGCTTGACTTCTCCTATGAATATAGGAAGACAATATTATAAGAAGCTCAGCAATTGTTTTTGTAAGAACTTGCATATTCCATATTCAGAAAGAGCGTGTCAAGACTCGCCGATGCCGCGCCGCCCGCCCGCGCCACAACACAGATTTACATAGACATATACTTTTTTCGGGTTTTGGAAGTAAGTTAGTGAATGTAATTTTAACATATATGTGTGGATACATAACTAGAGAAGCAAACCAATTTACCCAATGTAAGATTTGTTTGGAACAATTAATTGGTGCGCCACATGACAATAATGCCGAGAAAAATATTCTAATTAATTTGTGGACAAAAGGTTATTTAAAATATCCATCTAAAGAGTTGGAGAAACTTATTGAAATTTTGGAGTGCAGTCTTAAAGGTTATGTCCAAAAGTCGTATAAATCAGTACACACTGTGTGAAATTTTATGTGAACTGGAAAAAAACCTTTATTTCTCCTATTGGATGCAATGAACACAGACGAATTTACATCAAAGATTGTACGCTCCTATTTAGTAAGCCGTATGTACTTTATTTGTAAGCGTAAGAACTATATAGATGAAGACAAAAAAGAAAAAACAAGGCAGTTGAGAAAACAATCAAAGCTGTAAAAAATTCTCTCTAATTATGTAATTATTGTTTTATATTTTATTGCATACTAATTATAAGATATTTATTGTATAGATATGAAATTTAAGATAAACAGTTTTTTAAATTTAGTGCCTCACAAAATTATGCTTCCTTAAAAATACTAAGTCATTAGCATTAGGAAGATCCTTTTTTTGTAATAAACAATAGTTTGTACAAGTTTACGATTGTTTTTCACTGAGAGGGTCTAAATATTAAAACCTATTTAAATTTAAAAATCTTAGTTGTTAATTTTCGTTGAAACTATTGTGGTTTACCTAGAAAATATAATTGGTTCAAAATAACTATTTAATGCTATACAGACATTAAGACAAACTGACGGATGGACAAAATATTAAACCGCTGCAAATCACCATCACTGGTACTATCCTACCACTTCTCACCTTTTTTACATAGACCGAAAAGGTTTATCAAAAAAAACCTAAAACGACATATACCTATTTTTTTTTTATTTTGTTATTTAACGTCGGTCTATTTCTGCGACTGAAGCTAATCACCGACGCCGGGAGCACTCTACCCCTAACCGGAAATTTTGGCGAACCCACTAGTGTTCCAACCAGTGGTAGCGTTCTTTAACGAGCCCAACATCCATGGACTCGGGACCTCGGTTTTACGTCTCCTCCGAAATAATGCATATCTACATCATACCTCGTGCTCATTGGTATAATGCCTGCGAGCTGTGATATGCTAGTCCGCTGCAGGCTGTACGGGCCCTATACAATGGTTTTCCCTGGCATGGTCGTCACCCATCCAAGTACTAACCATGTCCGACCTTGCTTGACTGTAATTATCGCATCAAACGCGTTCCACTACAGCGCCCGACTTATACCTATTACTCGATTTTTTAACATAAATATTCAATTTCTCCTCCATCTCCTTTTTACCCCCCACTTTTCAATTTTTACCCCCCACTCAAATTTTTTGCTTATATATAGACTGTGGAATCGAAATTTTTGTATCAAAAGACCAACAATACGACATATTGCTTATGCTAATTAACCCCCCATCTCATTTCCTGAGCCGATAGGGCTCCAAAAACAATCCGAACCGTTCTTTTATGGATACCCACCACCCGTGTACCAAATTTGCAGTTATTATAGTAGTTTGGCATTTTTCCTGTTTGCTTTGGTTTTAATTTTGGCAGCGTCGTAGCGTTTATTTTCAGATTTAGCCAAAAAATGGGCTCTCATCACTACATAAAAATCAATAATTTTAACAGTCAATTCTTTTTCATGTTCAGAGCACCCTACTCTCAGCAAAACTTCTTTTGAAAGCTCTTGCGATATTTGACTTATAGTGTCAACATTGGTTAGAGCTTTGCTAATAGCTCTCAAAACACACTTTTCTATTTGTTTTGTTAATTCAAATAATTCATTACTTGCATATATGAGTCCACCATATAAATCCATTTTATTAATGACATCATTCCTCTGTAATTGCTTACCGACTCCTGGACTCATTTGAATAGTTTGTAAACAATTCGCACATTTCGGTTTTTCTCAATTTGCGGACTATGTAACCAGCAATGTATGATTGAACGGCATCGCTGGTTACAGCCTTATTGTAGTCATGGTCTTCATCGATTGAAGAACCTTCAAGTAATGGTTCTGCACTCTCAACCATATTATCAATTTTTTCAAGCCATATTTCTTTGTCATTATTAGAAGTTGAAATTTCCGGAGCTTTTATCAAACTTTTTAGCAGGTCTTTCCCTGAAACATTGCATCCTTTCGGAGGACGTACAAGAGAAAAACAAGAAGCCAGGCGATATACTTGGACAAACATTTTTGGATCGGGATGGTCGTTTCCTCCACACGAATGTCTCATAACGGAAAAAAATCTCTGAAATTCCAAATAAACGATTGTTCAAAAAGATATCGAACGAATGAAATCGATCATAGTGATAAGTATATTGAATAACTACCTCTAAAGGATCTTGTGACAAAGTTGCTGTCATTAGGTATTCATACTGACATTCAATGTGTAGCATTTTCAATATTTCTAGTGTTGCCCGCAATGTAACCTTTAATCCTACTAATGTACTCCTTGATACAGGTATTTTTTTTTGTTGATTCTCCCAATCTTCCAAAAATTGCAAGAAATCCAAAATTGCCTGAAAAAGTAAAATTCAAATTGATTGTAAAGCCTTCAAATTCCAACAAAATATGGATTCAAAAACATAAAAATTTTGCTCTTGTACAATTTCCTTTTTTTCTTTGCTTCAAATATCATGCAGCACCTATTACAACAGATAATGATAACAAATGTCATGCAGAAATCACCACAAAAACAGTAACTGCTGAAAAAATTGAGAAATTATTATAAAATTATCTTCATCAAAGATAGTTTGCACAAAGTAC